>PYAF01003201.1:791168-801798 GCA_007407185.1 Glycine tomentella
ATAATTTAATATGATTCTTTAATTATTAATATCTCTTGTTAAAATTATGTATATATTTAAGTTATATACAACTGTGAATATATTTTTCAGACTAATATTTTTAAAAACACTTTTTATAAATTAGAATGATATAAGATATTTAGACATATAAAACTATTTAGATGTGTAATCAATATTTTATATATACATTTATAAAATCAAAAGTATTAAAAAAATACATTAAAAATCAAAATAATATAAAATATATAAATTATAAAATTAACATATAGAGATTAGAGTTATTACACTAGTTTATGAATTTAGAATCATAAATTATCACATATAATAAATTTATTAATTTTTGTAATAATTTTCTTAACAATCGTCTCAAAAGAAATTTTTATTTAATTTACGGGTCATGGTAATTAAGGTCCTATTGATATTTAGTTGCACGCAGAAAACGTTTCCTATTAAAATATGACTATGTACATAACGTGTCGCAGTCCCTTATAACCGTTATTTGTCATTGATGTGCTCCTTGCTGACACGTGGACCAATACTATATGAGAAATTCTTAGGTGTACCTGGAGTAAGACATTTTTCTTGCTCTGTTCCATTCATTATTCACCATGTCAGCATTATGGGTCATTATTATTTCCTACATTAATGTGTCAGATTTGTTCTCATTTATGAAGCTGAAAAAATTTATAACTAATTACTTATACATTAATATTTTCATGATTCTTTCATGCATAGAATTTTGTAGTATTCATTTAGTCTATGAGACTCAAGTTGAGACTAACTCTGGATGTATAAATATTACAAAAAAAATTCATCTCTTCTAATATTTTTTTTTAATAGGAGTGTTATCATATTTAAGGAACTCATTGGTAATACGCATCGTTTCTAAAAAGCGTTGAAATGTCATTAATATAGGCTATATAGTATGAGAAATTCTTAGGTGCACATGGAGTAAGACATTTTCTTGCTCTGTTCCATTCATTATTCGCCATGTCAGCAATCTACCTAGAAAAAATAAAAAATGTCATTAATCTATCTAAAAAAATTAAAAATTGTCATTAGTGTACCTAGAAAAATAAAAAATTGTTATTAATGTAGAAAACAACAATGACCCACAATGCTGACATGGTGAATAATGAATGGAACAGAGCAAGAAAAATGTCTTGCTCCAGGTGCACCTAAGAATTTCTCAGTATGATAAATATATTATTTAAAAAAAAAACAAAGAATAACGAAGCATATTTTGAACCTTTCCTTTACCCCATTGAGCTTTTGAACTTTAACTATCTTGTTGTTGAGTATTAACCATGGATCCACCAAACATAGAAAACCTTAATATTGAGGAAAAAGAGGTTGATCTTGAAATCAACTGAGTCATCTACTGAAGAAGGAATTGGTTTATTCTTGTGCTTAGTTGGACGCTTCTTGACTAACAAGCCCATCAGAGTCAATATCACGAAGGAACGTTTATCTGCTGTATAGAGCCCGATTGAAGGTGTCACCATTTCTGAACTACAATATGGAATCTTCCTTTTCCAGTTTTATCACCATATGGATGTCCATTGTATACTGGAGTATGGTCCTTGGAGTTTTGACAAACATTTATTGATCCTGGGAGTTATCAAACTAGGTGAGAGTCCAGGCCAAGTTCCTCCTAACTCTTGAACGGATTTCAAGTATGTCCAATGACTTGCTGAATAATGACGACAAGATTGGCCTTGTTGATCACCCTCCTAGACTATTGAACGGATTTCAGTGTTGTTTCTAATGCAAATCTCCATTACCTTCCAATGGAAGGCTAAAAATACATCTGGGGCCGAAGGGTTGGCAAACATGATGCAATAGAGCAAAAACATGACCGAGAACTCCCAACTCCCTACTGGATCAACCTTTTTCCAGACTTCAAATTGATCAACGGTGTGTCTTCCAAATTTGACCATTCCCCTATTCTTCTCATACTTAAAGGTGATCGTGGAGACATTTTCATTTTGAAAATTCTTGGCTTTTGGAGGATGAACGAACAGGGTTGGAACAAATATCTCACAAATGGATTATTTGCCAAGATCAAGTCAAGTTCAGAGGAGATGGATCGCTGGGGGAGAAAAATCCATACAAAGTTTCGAAACAAAATTGATGATTGTGAAATCAACTTGAGATGATTCCTGAATCTGTGGATGGTCATTCTTCAACCTATTACCAGGAGGTCAACAACCAATTAAATAATCTTCTTGCTCAAGAGGAATCTTATTGGCAACAGAGGGTAACATTATTTTGGCTCAGAGATAGTGATCTAAACACTAAATATTTTCATGTTGTTGCACCTGAAAGAGAATGAACCTTATCAAGTCCTTAACCTGTGAGGATGGGTCTATTGTTCATGATCAAAGTGATATCTGTAATGTTGCCAAGAGCTACTTCCAAACTCTTTTTATAATAATAGCAATCCCTTTTCTGAGTATAATGATGTTGTTGATCATGTTAATTGTTGCATTTCTCATGATGATAGTAATTTGCTTTCTAAACCTTTTTCTATTGATGAGTTTAGACAAGCCCTGTTCCAAATGATTTCTGACAAATCTCTTGGTCTAGATGGTCTTAATCGTACAGAAGTTATTGGTACCGGAAAATACTTAGCACTTCCATCAATAGAAGGAAGAAAGTTAATTTTGATTTGTTGAAAGACAGACTCTGGAGGCATCTCAACCAATGGTCAGGAAACTATCTCTCAAAGGTAGGCAAGGAAATTCTTTTAAAATCTATTGTTCAATTTATTTCAGCTTATTGTATGAGTGTATTCTTGATTCCTTCTACTTTGGAGGATGATCTCTAGAAAATGATGAATTATTTCTGGTGGGAAAATAAAAATGTGGAGGAAAGCGGGATCAATTGGCTTAGTTGGGACAAATTGGCTATCAGATAATAAGATGGTGGTATGGGCTTCAGAAACCTTCATGCATTCAACTTGGCTATGCTAGGGAAGCAAGGTTGGAGTCTTCTAACCAAACAAGATAATATAGTTACACAAATCTTCAAGGCTAAATACTTTCCAAATGCGAATTTTCTTGGATGCCAATGTTGGGCATAATCCAAGTTTTATTTGATGTAGTATCCATGTTTCACAAGTAATTGTTAAGAACGACATGAGATGAAAAGTTGGTGAAGGCTCTTTGGTGAATATTTGGAAGGGTCCGTGGCTTAGGAAAAAAAGAAGATTCTTTTATCACCACCTCTCCACCTCCAGGTCTTGAACATCTCACGGTTAGTGACCTTATTCATCATGAGACAGCTTCTTGGAGGTATGATTTTATCGAGCATCTTTTTAATAGCCATGACATGCAACACATGAAAGCCATTCCCTTATTGAGTGTTCATAAGGGAGATCAAGGGATTTGGAAACATAGTCCTAATGGTGTTTACACTGTACGCTCAGCTTATCATTTAATTATGGAATCTTTGATAGATAATTTAAGTCTAAAAGTGGTTTGGAATTGGATGACTGTATGAAGATTAAATATTCCTCCTAAAATAAAGCATTTTATTTGGAGAGTGTTACGTGGATGTCTTCCTTGTAGGCAAAGGCTTCAATGTAAAGAAGTTCAATGTGCAATAACTTGTGCTTTTTGTTTCTCCAACGTTGAAAATGAATGACACATTTTATTTGGTTGCAATCAAGCTAAAAGCATTTGGCAGACTGCTGGGATTTGGCAATTTATTGAACACAAAGTGAATGTAGCATAAGGTGTTAAAGAACTCATTTTTTACTTGCTTGAATCACTTCATGAAGATCTTGTCAACAAATTTGCTGTTATTTTATGGAGTATTTGGAATTCTCGGAATGGCAAGATTTGAAATGAGCATACTAATCCTCCTTACATTTCAATTTCAATTTCCATGCAGTATTTTACAGAATGGCAACATGCAAGACAATCTGTTCATCATCACCAACGTGCAACTATTCTTGTTGCTCCTTCGATTACTTTGGATAATTGGCAAACACCAGGTGAAGGTTGTTTTAAATGCAATATAGATGCTGCACTTTTTAAGGAGGAAAGTTGCTTTGGTGTAGGCATGGAAATTTGCGATCATCAAGGAAGATTTGTAAAAGCTCTAACTCATTTCCAGCATGGACTTCCAAATCCGACGAAGGATGAGGCTTGGGTTTTCTCCAAGCTTTGATTTAGATTCAGTCACTTGGTTTAGCCAATGTTATTTATGAACTACATTGTAAATATGTAGCTGATATCCTATCTTCTACATGTTGTTCAGAGGTCCCAATGATTATATATTTGTGTAAACAATATCTCAAAAATAGTCTAAACTCAAATGTCAGTTTTGTTAGGAGGTGAGCTAATCATGTCGTTCATACTCTAATTAGAGCGTCAAGATTATTTGCTAACAATGAGTTCTTTGATTGCATTTCTTCTTGTATTTACGTTTCTCAATTAGCTGAAATGAAATAAGTTTGCTTTATGTAAAAAAAGAAGAAGCATATTTTATAAAAAAAATTATAAATTTCTAAGATGTGAATATGTGATGCTAAAAACGAACTGTTCTTTACACCAAAAGTTATCCAAGGAGCAATTAACCTCTCGAAGCCTCAAACTGAAAAATCAAGTACCGAAAATTCAAATTTAGTTGACTAATCAAAGCACGCGTTCAAACTTTGCCAAAGGACTTGGATGATTGGTGGTGCATACAAGTGTCTTGGATGGCTTATCCTTAATAGAAGCGTGCACTTTATGTGTATTGTCTTCAAAGGCACCCTACCATGACATGAGTACCTCTTTCACTTATACATCTGAGATTCATATGTACTAGTAGCTTATTTACCAAGAAACATTTAGATCGTTAATTACTTGGCATCACATTGACACTAGATTCGTTAGCTATTCATATTTAGCAACGTCATATCATCAATCCAATCACATTCCTATGTGAAGCATCATGTTCATAATTTCAGTGACAAACCATCATTCCACATTAATTGTTGTTGTTACCCAACAATTACTGCTGTCACTATCTAATTTGACGGTCAAGATAGAGATATGTTGGACCATGTAGAACACTAGTGATGCCATGCCACGACCAGAGATGCTTTTGTTTTGTTTAAGCATCTCAGTATCATTACACACGTATTACATTACTGCCAAAATACTCTAGACCATGTAACTCAATCCACAAGCAAGAACTTTTTAGCATGAAAAAGGAAAAAAGAGCACACAAACTTGGGCTCAAACTTGTGGTATATAAATCAAGAAGAGAGGTTACAACTCTCCAACTCCAACATAACATATATACACAACTACATAATAAAGTCAAGGCAAACCATATCATGAAAAACCAACTTATGTTCTTATCCATGTTCCTTTCATTTCTGATTCTTCCAACCGCTAGCCAAAAGCATGCATGTGGCTCTGCCAAGACTAGCAACTTTCCATTTTGTGACACTTCACTATCTTATGAGGACAGGGCAAAGGACTTGGTGTCACGCTTAACACTTCAAGAAAAGACACAACAACTAGTAAACCCTTCTGCAGGTATTTCGCGGCTTGGTGTTCCTGCTTATGAATGGTGGTCAGAGGCACTTCATGGTGTCTCAAACTTGGGGCCAGGAACACGTTTTGACAAGAAGGTGCCAGGTGCCACTAGCTTCCCAGCAGTGATACTATCAGCTGCAAGCTTCAATGCAAGTTTGTGGCACAAGATGGGGCAGGTTGTGTCAACCGAGGCTAGAGCCATGTACAATGTAGATTTGGCTGGCTTGACATTTTGGAGTCCTAATGTGAATGTGTTCCGTGACCCTAGGTGGGGGCGTGGCCAAGAAACTCCAGGGGAGGATCCCTTGGTGGTGTCTAGATATGCTGTTATGTATGTTCGTGGGTTACAAGAAGTGGAGGATGAAGCAAGTGCTAAAGCTGATAGGCTTAAGGTTTCAAGTTGTTGTAAGCATTACACTGCTTATGACCTTGACAATTGGAAAGGCATTGATCGCTTCCATTTTGATGCAAAGGTAAAGAGGGAAACATACCAATGTGCTATAAATATCACAAATGATACTCTCTCAGTCCTAATTATAAGACATAATTGACTAATTTAAGTTTATTAAGAAAGTTAGTTAATTTAGCTATTAGCATTAAATTTATCTATGATTATAATATTTTTTCAAATTTATTCTTAATTTCATTAGAAATCTATTCATCTTTTCTAATCTTCATGGGAGAGAGAAAGAGACAATTAAGAGTAATTTTGTCAAAAAATAACTAATGCAAATAGAGATGAAATGAAATCTTATGATAAGAGACAAAAAAAATTGTTGACTATATCTTATAAATAAGAAAGGAGGGAGTATAATATTACCAAAGATAAAGAGAAATAAAAAATGTCAATTAAGTGTATGCATTATGCAGGTATTCTTGTATCATTACTCTAACTTTGACATTGATTGTTGTCACATATAATTGGGTTTGTTGCAGGTGACAAAGCAAGACTTGGAGGACTCGTACCAGCCTCCGTTCAAGAGTTGTGTGGTGGAGGGACACGTTAGCAGTGTAATGTGTTCTTATAATAGGGTGAATGGGATTCCTACGTGTGCTGACCCAGACCTTCTCAAAGGGGTAATCAGAGGCCAGTGGGGTCTAGACGGGTTTGTCTTACATCCCTAACAAGTCATTTGATTTGGTTTATAGATAACAATCCTACCTTTTGCTGGCCATCAAGAACTATATATTAATATGACACAGTTTAAGGTTGACAATTTTTTTGCATTTTTAATTTGAGATAACCAAGTGAAGCTGCCTGATGTTTCCTGCTTTCCTTACAGATATATTGTTTCAGATTGTGATTCAGTGGAAGTCTATTACAATGCAATTCATTACACTGCAACTCCTGAAGATGCAGTGGCTCTTGCACTGAAAGCAGGTAGAACTAAGGTTACAGCGGCACAAAGTTCTACAATTTTCTGATAAGGAGGAATAAAAAATCGAGTAGTTTTGGATAATTGAATGGTATCTTATCATGCAGGTTTAAACATGAACTGTGGTGATTTTCTAAAAAAATACACTGCAAATGCTGTAAACTTGAAAAAAGTAGATGTAGCAACTGTAGACCAGGCGTTGGTGTACAACTACATAGTCCTGATGAGATTGGGCTTCTTTGATGACCCCAAGTCACTTCCATTTGCAAACCTTGGACCATCCGATGTATGTACTAAAGACAATCAGCAACTGGCTCTAGATGCTGCAAAGCAAGGAATAGTTTTGCTGGAAAATAATAATGGAGCTCTTCCCTTGTCCCAAACTAACATTAAAAAATTGGCTGTGATTGGACCAAATGCCAATGCCACCACAGTTATGATTAGCAACTATGCCGGCATACCTTGCGGCTACACTAGCCCTTTACAAGGACTACAGAAGTACATTTCTTCTGTAAATTATGCACCTGGTTGTAGCAATGTTAAATGTGGCAATCAGAGCCTCATTGCATCAGCGGTTAAGGCAGCAGCCTCTGCTGATGCAGTGGTGTTGGTTGTGGGATTAGACCAATCTATTGAAGCAGAGGGCCTGGATAGAGAGAACTTGACATTACCTGGTTTTCAAGAGAAGCTTGTGAAAGATGTAGCTGGTGCTACCAAAGGAAAAGTGATTTTAGTCATAATGGCAGCTGGTCCAATTGACATTTCTTCCACTAAAAGTGTTAGTAACATAGGGGGGATATTGTGGGTTGGTTATCCTGGTCAAGCTGGAGGGGATGCCATAGCCCAAGTAATATTTGGAGACTACAACCCAGGTACTGTTTTATTTTAAGAATAAACTATATATGCACTTACAGTAATTGTTTTCTAATCACAAATTATTATATATGATAAATTTGTTAATTTTTAAAATAATTATCTTAAAATTTATTCTATGGAAGATTTATAATTAATTGATCGTGTAAAATGTTTTATGTTCATAGTACATTGCTAATAAACTGATTTTAAATGCCTTTATTTTTATTTTTTTAACACTTAGTTAATGGATACTGCCTACAAAATTTTTAGATTCCAATAATGAAGTATTATTTTTTAGGTGGTAGGTCTCCTTTTACATGGTATCCACAATCTTATGTGGATCAAGTGCCCATGACAGACATGAACATGAGAGCCAACAAAAGTAGAAATTTCCCTGGAAGAACCTACAGGTTTTATAATGGGAATTCCCTCTATGAATTTGGTCATGGACTAAGCTACTCCACATTCTCCATGTATGTTGCATCTGCTCCCTCCAGCATAATGATTGAAAACACATCCATTTCTGAACCACATAAGTTGCTCTCTTCCAACAGCTCAGCCACCCAAATTGAGTCTCTCTCTGACGGTCAAGCAATTGATATTTCCACCATAAACTGCCAGGACTTGACATTTTTGCTTGTCATTGGTGTGAAAAACAGTGGACCCTTAAATGGATCTCATGTGGTCCTAGTATTCTGGGAGCCAGCAACTTCAGAGTTTGTGATTGGTGCTCCAATTAAACAACTTATAGGATTTGAAAGAGTACAAGTTGTGGTGGGGGTGACAGAGTTTGTAACTGTGAAAATTGATATATGCCAACTGATAAGTAATGTGGATAGTGATGGCAAAAGAAAGCTGGTCATTGGACAGCACACCATTTTGGTTGGATCTTCCAGTGAAACTCAGGTTAGACACCACATTGATATCAAACTTTCTGGGAGCATGAATGGAAAAGAAGTCATGTCTGAATGAATTCAGTAAGAGAACTTTGCTAGCAGCTACAAGTCATAGCAATAATACGATGAGTTTGATAACAGTACGTGGAAGTGGAAGATATGAGATATCATATGTATGATGGATCATATACTATGTATTAGATATTACTAATAAAAATACTATGTATCAGATATAACAAATACAAATCATAATGGCATATTAACATCTCAAAGAAAATAAAATGTAAACCATCGTGTTAAATTATAAAAAATGTTTTAATTTAATTGCTTTGAGTATATAATAATAATAATAATAATAATAATGATAGTTATAGACTTGGACCTTGTGGTTAAATGTCACAAGCTATAATCAATTGAGCTATCCAGCTTTTGACACAAATATCAAAACAGTTAATTATTATACGAACATATTATTCTAAATTATTACTCCATGCTTGGCCACAGTCGCCATTTAATTTTGTAGTTAGAATTACCATTCAGATTATTCGTTTAGGTATTCGGATTGTTACGATTTTGTCTATATAAAAGGCATCTTAGTGGGATTAAGAGAGAAGAGTGTCTTTATAAATAATTTTTGGTTTTGACTTTTAAGTAATACGGGACTTTATGATTACCAAAACAAGTTTTATAATTGAGGTTAAGAGATAAGAGTGGTCTAAGTTCTCCTTCTAATGCTAATGTTCTAACCTCAGATTCACAAGCATTATTAGGATCAACATGTGATATATTGTTTGTTTAGGTACTTGATAGACAGTCACAATTTTATCTTTGTAAAAGATGAATAGATGAATTTGAGGGGAAAAAATGTGTTTATATAAATGATTCTTGGTCTTAACTTCTAAACTGTATAGATTTTGTGGCTATCTAAACACATAAATATATCCTAAAAAAATTTATATTTAAGTAGGATAATATTTATTTTTATATAAATAAAGACTATACTAAATAAACATTTTAAATGTATAAATTATATTATAATTAAAATTTATAAAAATATAGATGTCATTTTAAATTTATAATAAATAATTTAAAATATAAGATAATTTTTAACTATTGATAAAAAAATTCAAAAAATTAAAATATAACATATAAATAAAATTAAAAAGGATAAATTAAAAGTGATAGATAGTTA
Source organism: Glycine tomentella (assembly GCA_007407185.1). Lineage (NCBI taxonomy): Eukaryota > Viridiplantae > Streptophyta > Magnoliopsida > Fabales > Fabaceae > Glycine > Glycine tomentella. Next base: position 801,025 of record PYAF01003201.1, read on the forward strand.
ATATGATTAAATATAAAAAGATAAAATGGTGATAGCTTGTTATGGTTGAGACCAACAAAAATTGAGTTTAATGGAATGAATTACTTTTAAAATATGATAAATTAAAGATATTTATATTTAGTATATGATTTTATCTCAAATAAAATTATCTTAGAAGGAGGATACAGGAAAAAAAAAAAAAAGATTGATATGACCGATAGAAAATCTCGTTAGTTGGATACTTACATGGAGATATACAGGGGTGCCTAATGAGGGTGAGGGTATTTTCTCGCTAGTCTTTCTGCTTTTCTATAGGGTGCATGAAGTAACTTTCCGGGATCAAAAGGTATGAAGGGATTAAAAGTGAATCAAGGTGGATAAAATAACCACCTTATTGGTCATTGAGCTCCACCAAATGACAATCGGAGTGTTCACTTATAAAATTAAGCCTTTTTTTTTCTTGACATCTTTTAGTTCAGTGGATCAGAAATTAATCTAGCTTGTAATAATATCATTATTGTTGATCAAAAGAATTTTTAACATAATAGGAATCAAATACAGGAATTTTTAATAAATAAATAGTTCCCATAACATATATGCGCAGAGTGCCTAACCACTGCTCTAACTCATCATATTATAAAACTGAACTTTTTTTTAAAGAAAAAAAAACTTGAATTATCAACTAGGGAAAAAAAAAAAAAAAAAAAGAATGCTGGAGACTATCCACAGCTCTGATTCAATTGCATGCATATTGCCAATCCTCTCCTAAAGTCATTCTTACAGTAGCTTAAATTC
>PYAF01003201.1:820178-876152 GCA_007407185.1 Glycine tomentella
GAGTACCTTTTAATGTTAGATCCATGAGGAAAAGGTAAAAGTTCTAATATTGCCATAAAGAAACTAATGAACACTTTTTTTTTTCAGTGATCTCTAAACCAAAAATGTACTCTTTTGTCAGAAACCTGCTTCCAACCAGTGATCTAACCTAATAAAACCTAAGTACAAAACAATGCTACATAAGGTTCCTACTACATCAACTAAGAACTCTTTCTGTGGTCCAAAACAAAAATAAAATTCAACAAAGTCCTAACAGCTAAGTAAAAAAATGTGATCTTGATTGCAAAACCAGCTTTCCTACCTATCCAACAGTTAGCTTGACCAACTGCAAAAATGTAGAAAGGGATGAATTAGACTTAATTCCTCCTTCCAATTGAGATCTCCACACACAAATGAAATCAAAGTCACTTGTTATGGGTTGGGTTTGAGTTGCTTGGAGGATTCTTCCTTAAACTTGTATTTACTGATCTCTGAGGAGCCTCATAAACTATTTTCAATTTATCTAAACTTGCAGAGAAGGAGGAGACACGATCTAGCAGCTTCCGTGGTGGGCACCTACCTATCAGATTACTTCTAGTCTCACTAGTCATTGAAACTATAGAGAAAATGATGAAGTGTGTGAGAATTAAGACAAATAGACCCACCAAAGCACGTTGAGTGGTTCTCATGGCAGGGTCTTGTGGAATCAACAATTGAAGATAGTTAAAAGAATGGAGTTCTGGTGCTTTGAACTATCCCATAGAAAAGTTTCTAGGCTTGTTTATGTTGTAGTTTGTGTCTAAGACAGTGGTGAATCTGAGGTGTAGCAATTTTTTTTTATTGTTTGTTGGTGGTTGAAGAGTGAAGACTATGATGGACAATGGAGAACAAAGAGGTTTAGGTAGCTTGCACTATTTTAAAAGGATGAAATGAAACGTATTTAAGGTTTTTTCAGCCAATGAATACTCAGTAGCTGTGTAAAAGATTCAGATTTAGGGAATTGAAGAGGAAGGAGAAGGATGATGCATGGATTAGTTAATCTGCCACATCTTTGTTGTGTTGTGGGGTAGGAACATGGAATGAAAGGAGCTTATCATGTGATCCTTAATCAAATCCCATACTTTTCTGACATTTCCACAATCTTTCCATCACATGCTAATATTATATCATGTGACTAATGACATCTAATGGGTTTCCTTTCCTTATTTTGCTGACATTCTTGACCATATGATCTTACATTATTATTTTGTATTTCTGTGTGACAGGCACAGCTAACCTTAGCTGGGTAAGATTACTTTCCAGGAGCGTGAAGCTTCTTCCTCCCAGGAAAGCGTCATTTTCCGCTCCACATGCACGACATAAACACTATAGCGAGTTCATTATATTCCTACTTGTAACTGGTTAGTTTGCGTGCAATTCTATAATTGTATAGAACTCAATAACGAACGAATTCTACTTATATACACATCATGTTTATGAAAGATATTTATACACAGAAAAAGGTAAATTTTCTATAAATAGCAGGATTTGCTCCATTAAATTATGTAACCATTTTTTATATGGTATTTGATACAGTTTTGAGGTCTCTGGCAGATATTTTAATAGAAGATGTGTTTGTTTTTTTTTTAATTTGGTCTGGAATAAAATTTTGCTTTTAATAATGGAGGTCTTTAAATCAAAATGTCTTGTTTAGAATCAAACTTGCATGTGAGACTACGGCTTCAAATATTCTTTCAGCCGAGAAAAAACATATGGTCCATGTCAGCAAGAATAAAATAGAATTTGCACTAGAAACCTTAACGAAATATTTTACTTATAGATTAATTGGATAGTTTAATCAAATTGGTTCATCAATAATGTTCTGGAGCAGCTCCCCTTGAATGCAAAAGCACCTTTCTACATGGTTGATTGTTTTGCTTATATTGGCTAATTTCGGTAAGTTGTTATTTAGTTGATTGTTTATGCAAGTGACTTTGATTCATGAGTTTGTTGTTTTAACCAATAAGTCATTGGTCTGAGTGATTCTCGACTTGATTTCTTTAAGTAAGGTCTTGAGTCGAGTTTTGTGAATAAAAAAAATGTGGTTAAGAAAAAAAATCTCACTAAAAATTGTCAATTAAGTTTTCTCAGACATTAATCATCAATAAAACTAGTGGATATTTCGTACCAATATCATGATGACCCAAAAAATAACCTTATTGTCTAAGTTTTCTTAGACAACAATCTCTGGTCTGATTTTCCACATTCAATCTTAAGAGGAATAAATATGCCACAGCAATACCGTCGCTCATTATTTAGCAATTAGCACACACGGTCACGAAGTCAAGATCACTTCCCATGTTCCAACTAATGTTAGCATCACAACACACTACCTACCAAGTACTCAATCACTATTTTTCACATGCAGTACTCGTGTAAAGATAGGATGAGTGTGAGAATGAGGGAATCGACATCTTAGTATTGTAAAGATGCATTTTTTTCATCGCCACTGCACCCAAATTGACTATTATATCTACTTTTCAAGTCACCGTAGAAGAAGGAAAAAAAAGTCGCAAACAATCAAATATATATAGTTGAGTAATTTTTTTTATCATTCAACACACAACATATTATTTAATTATTGGAATCAATCTATTGAATTAGGTTTATGATTATCAACTATCAGTCTACCACAGAAATTCAGAAAAAAATAAAAGAAAAGACACAAATGCAGACTGCACAGGATTTGGCCAATTTATGTATCATACAAGATTTCTCAAAGAATGAAAGAAAAAAATTGTTATACAATTATCTGCTAGCTGAATCTCATTCAGTTTCTTTATCAAAAAATATTGAAGAATCCTCCTTCCGGATCAGGTCACTATAACCAAAGATTCTTACAAAACATGAAATCAACTGCTCCTCTATTATTTCTTCCTCAGGAAGGACAGAATCTGTCTCCCTTCTCAAAGATGTTACTTCTTTATCCACAATTCCACAGGGAACAATGTTCTTAAAGTAGCTCAAATCAGGATTAATGTTAAATGCCATCCCATGAGACGTGATTCCACTTGATATCCGAACACCAATCGCACCTATCTTTCTTTCTCCAACCCATACCCCAGTCTCACCACTTTGTCCAGGACAAGCTTTCACACCATACATAGCAGCCAGTTTAATCATGGTTAAATCAAATTTCTCTACAAAACTTCGAGCTCCAAGTCCCATGTCACGGAGCGATATGATAGGATACAAAATGGCTTGGTGGGGACCATGAAATGTAATGTCTCCTCCCCTTTGTGTGTAGTGAAGTTCAGCTCCAATTTTGTCCAACTCTGATTGGGGGATTAACAAATTGTGAACAGTTTGCCTTTTTCCAACAGTGTATGTAGGGGGGTGTTGCAAAACAGAAGAGTATCACATCTCCTATGAAGTTTTCTATCCAAGGCCAGTTTTTCCTGCAGTTTCAATGCATCCAAATAGTTGACAACTCCCAGTTTCCAAACCTCAAGGCTTCGCAAACCCCTCATTCCCTATTCACAAAGACACTATTAATTGAATATATAACATATTCTTATGCTAAGAGAGTGAAGAAGAGAGTTAAGCATTATTACAAACAGGGGCTAGGCAACAGTGACTAAATTGAAATTCCAGCTTGAACCCATCAAATGTGCAATGAAATGCTTATATGAGTACCCAGAAATCGATTCTCATTCGTTCAACATGCATCAATCACGGAAGAAAGAGAAGAGAAGGAGAAAAATAATAAACAAAAGAAAATTACCAAAAGGGTTGAGAAGTAGAACGGCAACTATTGCTCTCTGATGTCTCAGATATCGTAATTTGGCTTCTCAAATGGTTAACCCAAGTGAAAAATATCTGTCCGAGGTTAGAAATTTTCCAAAGATTCGAACTTGAGATAACTCTGTCTCGTTCTGATCCCTCTCGCCCGCAAGGAACGCCTTGGGTAAGGATAGGTTTTTCTTGGTGGGCTAACAACAACTATACGAATGGCTCAACCAGACTTGCTCTCTAGTCTTCACAAAAAAAAAAGTCTTACTCTCAAGTCTTAAATATGTTTTTTTTTTTTTTTATATACCTAAGTTAGTGGTTTTTATTTTTATACGTGTAAATTTATTTTTTTTTAATTTTAGTTCTAGTAGTAATTTTGTGTCTTTTTAATTATGATTTCTATAAGATATATTATTTATTTTTAATTTTTGTAAGTTTATGATTTTTTAATTTTGATCATTGTAAATACAAACTTATCAAAATTATAAATAAAAAAATAAAAATCTTATATGAACTAAAATTATAAAAACACAAATTTATAAGAATTAAAATAATAAAATATTTTACATGGATTAAAATTTTAAAAAATCAACTTACAAGAATTAAAATTAAAAAAATGAATTCATAGAAAATAATAATAATAATAATAATAATAATAATAATTAATAATTATAATTGCACTTTACATTCTAATAATGGGTATGTGTAGATATGGGAACTTCAAACATCTTCTAAACTCTAAACTCAATTGTGATAATGTTTAAATTTCTCTCGAATTAATTTTGTAACCTACGTTTGAATAAACCCGAGTTTTTGAGTTAGAAGCAACAAATGAAGTAAAAATACTTTTAAGTACGTTATTATATCTGAGTGTTTTAAATTATAAGGTGAGAGAATTGCTAATGCTACATGTGGTAATAAATTTAAATATACAATTATGTTCATAGTTTATTTTTAAGATTGATATTTTTGGGTGCCAGGCATCATCGACAACAACAATCCACAACCTCCTTCCCGATTCAGTTTGAAATAACATACCACACTCTCCTGTGAGTAATTTTTTTTTTTTTTTTTGGAAAATAGGGACTAAAACCTCAGGAACAACAAACTAAAAACCGCAGAGGAAAAGAGATTGCGGAAACATTTGCTAATACAACTCACGAAATAAAAGAAGGGACAAAATTAAAAATTCTTAGCCGCTCATCCAATGAGTGACCAAAATTTGTCGATAAATCCGTCACTTGATTTGCTTCGCGCAACGTATGCTATCATTGAAAGTTTCGTCCAGCCTGAGTAAAATCCAGAATCCTTAGTACTAATCCGAAAGAAACATGAGAAGGAGGATAACCATGGCTAAGAAAGTTAATAGCTACTTGAGAATCCGATTCCACATTAAACAATTTGAAACCACAATTCCAAGCAATATCCATGCCAATAAAAATTGACCAAAGCTAATCTTGAGTAATGGAGCAAGATCCAATATCTGACTCATTGGAAAAGATCACATCCAGTATGGTCCCTGAAAATTAAACACCACCAATAGCCGATGACTTAGATTGAGCATGAACAAATCCATCAAAATTCAATTAAACCCTCTTTGCATCTTATAATTGGATCTTGAATATCAAAATAGCCTAACATAAGAAAGCTAAATTAGTAATAACATAAGAAAGCTAAATTAGTAAGGTAAGATGACATAAAGAATTTTTGTATGATTAATTTAATGATATCTTATACATGTAAATGCATTGGATTTGTGATGGTAAGAGTATCTAAGTTATCTTCCTCGTCATTAGCATGAACATCTAGGTTATATTAACATATATTAGAATATGATTTAAACCTTAATATGTAAAAGTAAATTAAATTAATCAGAACTAACCATTAGAGGCATCAAAATCTGTATGTGTAAATGTTTCAGAGATGGTTAGATTGCAACTATTTGTACTTTCGTTGCTTTGAAAATGAACACGTAAGGTGTTCGATTGGACACTGCTCAACATAGTTGTATTGCAATTAGAAGAAGAAGTTAGGACTGATATCCGATTAATCTTTTTTTTATTTGGATTATAAACGACCAATCCTTAGATTGTTGCGTCTCCTTTTTTGTGCTAGTATCATTTTTCTTTTAACGCGTGCACATGCTGCATTGGAACAACTTGTTTGTTGTGGAAACTCCATTAGTTGTTATTCAACATTACCTAAGGATACACCAGTGAAAAGACAAAGTCATCATTTTAGAAAGTAATTGTTAATTAAAATGGATAAGTGATTGCAACATATTTAAGAAAGTTAAAGAATGAAATTAGTAAAAACATCATGATGAAAATATAATCAACAATTGTTTCATGACTCATATTCATGTTTCTTAGTGAAGTAATGAAACCGTCTCGCAGAGCGAATGACATTGTCCCATGACTACAATACAATAACAATTGACAAACATTGGAAAGAGTTTATTTTATCACTAATAAAACAGTAATAACTAATGAAACATATATGAACAACAACCCATATAAACAAAATAGACTCCTATAAAAATTAACAGAGAAGGCTTTTAGAGAAAAAAAGAAATTTATTTATTGCATGGTTCCTAATGTTATGGTCCAGGAAAAAAATATAATTAATTTTGTTTTTAAACACGGGAAGGGGGTAAAGATTTATTGTAAAATATAGCTCCCACAAATTCCGCAATATATCTCCCTCAAATTAGAACTTGCTAATTGCATCCCCTTTTTGATAAAAAAAATCTATATTTCTTTCATACCTCTCACACGTTATCTCTTTAATACTTAGTCAGTCGTACTAGCCAGTTACAAAAATACAAATCTCAATATTATTTTAATTTTTTCCTTTCGAAAAACTCTAAATCACTGGTGACATAGTAATTTCTCTCTTATTTACTTAACAACTATACAAAAAAGTGCAGTGATTTCCTTTCATTTTATGTTATGATTTTCATAATCTCCTACTTTTGGTCATTCATATTTCTCAATATTGTTGGTTCTCATATCAATTGACTTAGTCTAATTATTGTCATGTTTGCACATGCATAATAAGATATGGAGTCTTAAGTGGATCTATTGTTTAAGATCAACATAGGTGTATTATCACAAGAAAAATAAATTACTATTGAACTACACTTCTTTCTTTCTCTTATTAATTTACTTGATAATTGTTTAGAGTGCAGTAGTCTCCTTTCATTTTATGTTATGATTTTCACAATTTTCTCATTTAAGCCCTTCATATTTCTCAATGTTGTTGGTTCTCACCTCAATTGACTAAGTCTAATTATTGGCAAGTTTGCACAAAGATAAAACCTTAAGTGGATCAATTGTCTGATCTCATTTCAACATAGGTATATTATCACAAGAAGAAAAAATTATTATTGAACTTCACTTCTTTCTTTCTCTTATTTTGTTGCACATCCATTTTGTCATTAATAAACTATACTAGATCTTGCAATTTTTTAAATATCTTTCCCGTCTAGATGATATGTTGTCTTAACTACTTTTTTAAGAGTTAAGTGTATTTAAATATCTTTCTTATCATCTTCTCTCTTTTCTCAACTCTAAAATATTTTTCTTCTTCAATGTTCTCTATTTTCTCACCATTTTTCTCTCTTCTCTTACCTTTTTCATTCATTCAATTTATTTTCTCTCTCTTCTAAAAATAAACCAGTGAAATATCTTATTATTTCTCCGTTAACCATTCGACATCGCAACCCTCGTTGAAAATGACTTTGCCAGCCACTGTGACTACAACTTCTTCATAATTTTTTCATGATTTATAGTGATCTATAGCAACAAATGTTAACAATTTTCTTAATTTCTATTCTTGGTTGATTTTGGTTTGACCTAATTACTTTCTTTGATTTTTCTCCTTCATCAAATTTTCTTTAATATTGTGAATATGGATTAAATTTGTTAAAAATGTTTATTTAATATGGCTTATGGATTGAAATATTTTGTAGAAAAAGATATTAAAATGAGAATTGAAGAATTTTTTTAAATATTTATCTTTGACCCTATGTGTGAGAAAAATTTATACGAAAAATTAAAATTAATTTAATTCTCTATGATATTAAACACCGACCAAATTATATGTTCAGTTGGCAGTTGACAACTTATCTCAATCTGGGCAATGGCATTATGCGAACCTAACGGTCAGCACCGTCCAGCCATAGTCTCTAGACATCTACATATTTCAATCAGAAAATGAAAAGAGCAATCATGTTTGTTATATATAGGTTTGCCGCGTGTGGTTTTATAAGAAACTAGCATTAGGCCTGTGCTATGCACATAGGAAAGAAGAAGGGAGAAGGTAAATTGATAAATGAAAAAAAAAAAAAAAAGTGGGCCCAGATGACATATTAATGTGACATGTGACTATGGATGATTTAGGGGGTGTTCACGGGTACGGGTTATCCGTGAATTTGAACCGATCCGAATAGATCCGAATAGTTTGAGTTAGGTCATTTATATATTTGGGTCAAAACCGAACCGAACCGATCAAAACCGTTCATATATGGGTTGGGTCACGGGTTTAGATTTACAGATCCGTTGATTCGATGACCCGATCTGTGAACACGTAATAATAATATATATTTTATTATATATATTAAAAATTTAAAAAATAATTTGACAATAAAAAAAGGTAAGATATTGTAAATGTTTAAGATTGCATTAAAAAATAAGATAGGATATTTTCTTATATTGCATTAAAAAATAGGATAGAATATTTTTAAGATTGCATTACATAATATAATATAATATCTTTAAGATTACATTGGATAATATGATAGAATATATTTAGGATTGCATTCAAAAATTGGTTAAAATCATATCTTTAAATTAGTATAAATAGAAACATATTTTGGTGTTCATGTATGCATTCTATTCCAAATAATATTAGAGTATTAGAGAGTTTATGTTTGAATCATTGAGAGAATTGTGAGATCATATAGAAGCATTTGACAAGTTTGATTCTTCAACTCTCAATCAGGATTTAAAGGTACCTATTTGCTTAAGGGATATAAGCGTAAATGTAACTATTTTATTGTATTCTTCTTCTTGACTTTGAAAAAGGTCGCAGCTAGGAACTAGGATACCAGTTTTGTCTATGTTCTTCATGAATTGAGACATGCAACTTCTGGCTGAGAAACTAGAATACCAGTCTGATTGGAAAACAATGATATTAGTCTATCTCTATTCTTGGTGAATTTAGACTAGAGCTTTTTGCTGGGAAACAAGGATACCAACTGGGATAATTGTTGTGTAAGGGTAGACTATTATAGTAAATATTGTTCACAAATCTTTTGTTTTAATTTATATTATAAGTCTATTTTATAATATTATGTTGATGGTATTAAATGAATCAATTTTACTACTTTTATACATTTGATAATATTGTGTTAATTGTATGAGATATTTGAAAGAATCGTGATAAAATAGTAGTTCTAAAAAAAATTACATGGGTAACCCGGTGATCCGAACTGAACCGAACTGTTCATGAACGGGTTGGGTTTCAATTTTTTTTCTTCTGAAAACCGAACCGAACCAAACCGATCAAATTTGATTGGGTTGGGTTCTAAATTTGGCCAAAACCGATCTGAACCGATCTGCGAATACCCCTAGGATGATTTTAATAAAAGTATAGATAATCTTGATTTAATTAATTATACCCCATCTTTTTATAATTTTTGCACCCAGATTTAAATCTATGATCAAGTGCATTTTATCTAGGCATGGCAACGGGGCAGGTAGGGGGCGGTTTTTACTTATACCACCCCTGCCCCCGCCCCTCAAAACCATCCCCGCTCCCGCCCCCGAAATCCGACGGGGCTAAAAAAATGCCCCCGCCCCGTCCCGAACACTTAAAAATTACTATTAAAAAATTAATTTTAAACAACAATCATAACATAAAATTTGATCGCGCTAAGTCTCAAATGTATGTAATTACAATAAAATTTCAACATTAGATATTTATTGCTGGAAAATAAAATTAGTTATACTCCTAATTCTTGAATAAAATTAAGCCTTTATCCCAAGGTATTCCACATATATAAAAGTATTTTTGTAAATAATTAAATATAGCATAGCGGGGGCAAGGGCGGGGGCGGGGGCGGGGCTGTTATCAGCATTACCAAAACCGCCCCCGCCCTCGAATTCAACATGCGGGGAAAAATTGAACCCAAACCCGAAACTGGTCAACTCAGTTTTTCCCCGTTGACATCGGGACGGGTTCGGACGGATGTCCACGGGTGCGGATCAAGTTGCCATGCCTAATTTTATCCCAATCCCACCAGTAGACCCGAAAGCTATTATATCTAATTTTTCATAGATAATTTTATGAATAAATAAAAATAAAATTAAAAATAGAAATAAATTCTATACACAATACAAAAATCTACATTTCTTTTTTGTATTATATAAATTACATATGAATTATATTATAATTAAAAATATATTTGTTGTTTTGAGAATCTCTTGAATTACTACTATATTACTTCATTCAAAGGATTTTTAATTATTTTATTCAAAGTTTTTTTATTATATATATATATATATTATGTTTTCGATATTTGTATTTCTAAAGCTCTTTACTTATTTTGATTCAATTAGGTGTAAATGAACCCAAATTATAAGAAAATTCATGGAGAAAATTATTGAAGAATTTATAACTTTTAATTTTTTTTTTATTTTTTCAACTCTAGTGGGTTCTATACTCTGTTTTATAAGATCATCTTCAGAATAATCATTTTGAGAAATTTAAAATAATTACATTTGCACTGTAAAATAAATAAGATAAAAAAAATGATTTTATATTTATTATCTCATTATTTTACATGTATATTTACTATTTACGATAATGATATCAATATTCGGAAATAATTACATGCATTTACTTACAATCGAAACAACATTCTTCTGCGACAAAATAAACACTTCATCATTTCATATTTGTACTGGTAATTTTGTATTATCTTGAATTGTACTTTTTTTTTAGACAATCTTGAATTGTACTTTTTTTATATAGATAATCTTGAATTGTACTTAAGATGTCTTGTTCTACATTTTGAAAGAGTAAAACAAACGAGGGAATAGAAAGAAAAGCGCAATGTTGTTACTTGTTGAAATCGAAAAAGTAAAGTGTTTCCATTGAATCAATGGGGTTATGTGAGGCCTTCGTCAATTGGTTACGCAGGTGAACTTACTAGCTACCACTATTTTTCTCTTTCTTTTCCTTCTTTGGATGCATGCTCAATATTATCTGTCAGAAAATTTAATATTCATACTTCTATGGTTTTCGTGCTCAGTCGCATAGTTTTGTTGCCAATGATCGATCTCATTAAACTCAACAAAAAAAACAAAAATATAAAGTACTGGAACGTATTACTACATGAGCCCTATAGTAAATATGAATGCATAAATAAGAGATTGGTGACATGTTGACTCATGAGTTAGTTATTTAGTTATTTTCAATACAATACTGTCAGTACTGCATATATAACATTAAGTTGGGATTATGACTTGCTAGGATTCTCAATCTATTATATCATGTAGCTCTTCCTTTTGAACTGAATGCTTCTTCATATATGTGTGTGTTCTATTGATATTTCATTGAACAGTATTAATTGAATGACCTTCATAGTGGAATTTGTAAACATTTGTTTCTCTTACTCTTGTCCAAGGATAGCCTCTTTTTCAAGCAAGAAATGGAGTTATCTTTGGTTGGCCTTCAGGATGCTGGGAAAACATCACTTATAAATGTTATTGCAGTATGTTACCGGACCTTTTACATGATTAATTTTCCATTTCATTTCTTCTTTCCTGCCTTGCTTATGCCCGGTTTATGTCTGATTTTGATGAAGACTGGTGGATATAATGAAGACATGATTCCTACGGTACACTAGCTTTCCATACTGTATCGAGTTGTCTATTTCCTCTGACTTGAGGTTAATTTGTTTCTCTGCAAATTTACTTGATGAACTTTGTTACCTACAGGTAGGATTTAATATGAAAAAGGTAACTAAAGGGAATGTAACAATAAAGTTATGGGACCTTGGTGGTCAATCAAGGTTTCGAAGTATGTGGGAGAGATACTGTTGTGTTGTTTCAGCAATTGTGTATGCCCTCTAAACACTTTGAAACACACGATCATTGCACCACTCACTGAAATGTTGCCTTATCTAATGAAAAGTTTCATATGCCTTTCTCCCTGTGACATCTTCTGTAGTGTTTCCTTTTTGCTTCTTCAATTCTAAAGAAATAGGAATGAGAAATTTCAAATTTGATAACAGAAATAAAATTAATGCCAAGAAACTATATAATTAGGAAAAAAAAAGTAGGATTTACTTTGTTAGTTTGAAACTTTATATTTTTTTTTCCCACATTGAAAAATATGAATGATTGTTCCAACTTCTAAGGTTCCATGAAAATACTGTTGCAATCTAACCTTGCAGCTCTTTGACTAAGATTTATTGAGATCAGAATGAAGTGAACTGTCTTTCTCTTCGTTGATGTGGTATTGTGCTGTGTTATTTTCTAGCCAGAAAGTAAATAAAAGCGAGTGATGCATCATTCTATCATATGCCACATCAGCATCACACGGGGAATTAATTGCATCAATGTGAAAAGTGAAAATTATCAGGATAATGTGATTACAAATTTACAATTGAAAGGAGTATGTTGTTTCCATCCAAGGCAACACAAATTTTCAACTTCACACTTTTTTCCAACTTACTGTATAATTTCATTTTAGATTATATATATGGTCAAGATCTTAATGTATGATTGATATCATTTTTTATGTGGAACTCGCAGTTATGTTGTTGACGCAGCTGATCACGACAATTTATCTGTCCCTAGAAATGAACTTCATGACTTGTTGAGCAAACCTTCTTTAAGTGGGATTCCTATGCTTATTTTTGGGTAATAAGATTGACAAACCTGGGGTGTTGTCTAAGCAAGACCTGACAGAGCAGATGTAAGTATCGTGTCTAGATGTAGTAGATGTTCAGATGTACCTAGCCAAGTTAAGTGTAATGCTGATTAAAGCAAAAGTTTGCTTAAACATTTCCATAATACCAAGAATTACAAGTCATTTCACAGCATGTGCACATCAGATAATTGTAGCTGCAAAGTTATTATCATCTTTTCTTTCACTATCTTAAGGATAGCTACTAAGTAACGTGCTTTATTCTGTCTGCAAATTCTAATGTGGTTTAATAATTTCATTTAAACAATTTAGCTTTCAGAATGTGCTTTACTTTCAATATTTGTTTCATATGTGCAGGGGACTGAATTCCATCAATGGTTGAGAAGTTTGTTGCTTCATGATCTCCTGTAAAAACTCCATCAACATTGATACAGTTATTGATTGGTTTGTAAAACATTCTAAATGGATGAATAGAAGCTTGAGTTCTAACGAATTACATGTGAGTGTTGTGAATTATAAGGTAAGACAATTGCTAATGCTACATGTGTAATGGAATTGAATAAACAATTGTTTTCATACTATTATTCAAAGATTGATATTTTTGAGTGGCAGGTATCATGGACAACAATCCACAACGTCCTTCCCAATTCGGCTTGAAATAACATAGATCATATAGCAATATTTCTTCATTGTAAAATGTAGAGTTCAAATGGCGTACTTAGACATAAGATAGCATACCACACTCTCAGTGTTGTGACTGATGCTTGCAGACTTGTGGAGAGATACAGAAATCAAATCAACAGCTAAGTGTCTCATAGCATGGCAAGCAGTTTTTATGCTTACATGTAAACACTAATGCAGCCAGATAGTTAAGACTGATTCACATCTCCTATTCTTTTGGTGGAAGAAACACAACTGCCAGTGTTCTTTTCTGGTTGAGAATGCTGTGTAAGTCTTTCTGCCTTGTCAATGACAAACACACATTTGAGAATAATACAGGCACAGATATATATTAAAAAAAAAGGGGCATTCCGAGAATCGAACTCGGGACCTCTCGCACCCAAAGCGAGAATCATACCACTAGACCAAATGCCCACATTGAAGGGGTAAAGGCTAAATCAAATCTATGTTTATATTTTTGTTAAAAAAATTTATGCATGCTACAGTTAGATTGTATACAGAGTTACAATTAACCAGATTTGCTTACCTGGATAGGCAATTGTCAGTCAAGATAACTTATTTTTCTAGTCAAGGTACAAAGGGAGTTTGCTTATTTACCCCTGGTTTTATATTTTTAAGATCAACTATTACTTTTTTATTGGATTGTTAGATCAACTTTTTTCTGTTAAAATTGATTATGCATGCCACCTTGCTTGCTGTTCTATATTTAGATTGCATATAAATGACCAGATTTGCATACCTAGATAGGCAATTTTAAGTCAAGGTAACTTGTTTTAAATTTACCCCTCTGGTTTTATATTTTAAGACCAACCATGACTTGCAACATATTATTCTATTACATTTTCAGTGGCAAGTCCAAGTTGTCACTTAGTACTGAAAATCTTCCAACCAAATATGTTAATGTATCACATCATTCATCCCAACACATTCACATGGAGCCTCTGATGCTTATTGTTTATATAACTAAACAACCTAACAAGTCAAGCTTGTCAGCTTTTAGAGCTTCAAAAGGTTAAAATTTAGAAATAATATCTTATGCTTATTGGTATTTAAGTATACCAATTAACAAGTCAAGTCAAGCTTGTAAGCTTCCAAATCATCAAACTATAGGACATTCCAAGAATTGTACCACAAGACCAAAAGTCTTATTATGCAAATTTTGTTGTCTGCTAATTCTATTAAAAACTAATGAATTGTTTTAGTGAAATGATTTTTGGATCGATTCTGAAGTTAAAACTTGGCTTCTAACTCGTACATCCTGACTTTTACCACACGTCATCAGTACATTGGTAGCATTCTCTTTTATACCCGAGTTGAAATATTGTACTTTCAGTGTTGTTTCATAAGTGCAAGGAGCTGAAATCCATCAGCAATAGAGAAGTTTGTTGCTTCTTCATCTCTTGTAGAAACTCTACCAACATTGATACAGGTGTTTGTTGGCTTAAAACATTTTAAATCAAAGAACTGATGTTTTGCAGTATGCATCTATTTGTATGTTGCATGACAGACTGACCAAACTGAAACAAGTAACTTCTGTTGGTTTCATACTAGTTTTTCTTTTCCTTTTCTGACTAGATTACATTAAAATAAACAGCATGTGATTTCATCTGTAGGTTATCACATATATACTACATCTCAGTGTTGTAAATTATAAAATCAGATGCTTGATAATGCTACATTTGTTATGAACATACATTTGTTTTTATAAGATGTTGATACTTTTGGGTGCCAGGCATCATGGACAACAATTCATAACCTCCTTCCTTATTCAATTTGAAATAACATAGTTTATTTAGCAATATTACTTCATTGTAGAATTTAGAGTTCCAATGTCATAACTAGACTTAAACATTACAAACCTCAACCTCAGTAATTTAACTGATGCTTACAAACTTGTGGCGAGATTTGGAAATAAAAGCAACTGCTTAGTAATTTCACATCTTCTCCTGTTGTTTTGGTGGAAGAACTGCAACTATTCTAGTTTGCTGATAATGCAGTCCTTGTCTTGTGCCTAGTCAATGATAAAACACACGAGGACAATACAGGAACAAATAAATATGAAAAAATGGGGGCATTCCGAGAATCGAACTCGGGACCTCTCGCACCCAAAGCGAGAATCATACCACTAGACCAAATGCCCACATTGAAAGGAAGTGGGGTAAGTCAAATCTATGTCTGGTTTTTTTATGAAATTTGTTGTAAGTTTGTCCATAATTTTGTATCAATTATTTCCTAATTTATGCCTTGATTTGATTTTGTAATAAATCTGTTCAGAATCAGATTTGGATAAAATCTGAATTATGATCAGATCATAGATGATTGGCTATTTATTGCTTCCTGATTATAGCAGATTTGGTTTCCTCTTTGGGGATAATTCTTCCTATGGGCATGTTTGAATAAGCTTCTTTCGAAACACTTCTAAGAGAATAAAATGATGAGATAAGTTTCTCCATAAGCCAAAATGATCTCTCCATTAGCTAATTTGTAGAAGCTTTCTCATATAACTTTTCTAAAAGATGAGAGGACATCTATAAAGTAACTAATGGTTAGCTAATGAAAAGTTCATTTTAGCTTATGGAGAAGTTCATCTCATTATTTTTTTCTCCTAGAAGTACTTCTATAGAATTTTACCCAAACAGGACCTATATATAAATCAGTATATGTACTATTCAAACAGTACCAGAGAAATAAAATTATTTCCTTCTTTGTTCTAGTAAAATTATTTATGCATCACATGTTGTCTGCAGTTCTATGATAAGGTTGCATATAAATGACCAGATATTGTTACCTGGATAGGGAATTGTCAGTCATGGTGTAGCATGCTTTTCTAGTCAAGAATCAAGATATCAAAGAGAGTATACTTATTTACCCTCTCTGGTTTCATATTTTAAGTTCAACAATGACTTACAACACATTATTCTATCACATTTTCAGTGGCAAGCTGTCACTTGCTGCTTAAAAACTTGCAGCCGAAACTGTTAATGTATCACTTCCAATACATTCACATGCAGCCTCTGATGCTTATTATTATTTAACTAAACAAGCTAACTAGACAAGTTTGTCACCTTCCAAATCTTCAAAAGGCTATAATTTAGGAATAAAACCCAATGCTTGTCAGTATTTATCTACTCCAATTAACAAGTCAAGTCAAACTTGTCAGGTTCCAAATCACCAAAATAGAGGACATTCTGAGAATTAATTTGGAACCTTTAGCATCACACCCTAAGCAAGAATCATATTCATAGGTATAGACCAAATGCCTTATTATGAAATTTTTGTTGTTTGCTTATTGTATTAATAACTATTAAATCAATTTGATGAAATTAATTTAAGGTGAATTCTGTAGTTAATACTTCGCTTCAAACTTGTACATCCTAACTTTTACCACACATCACCAGTATTGGTAGTATTCTCTTTTTACCACAAATTAAAACATCACTTGTACTTTTATGTTGTTTCATAAGTGCAGGGGGCTGATATCCATGACCATAAGCAATGGAGAAGTTTGTTGCTTCATGATCTCATATAAAACTCCACCAACACTGGAACAGTTGTTGATTTTCTTATAAAACATTTTAAATCAAAGTTTTGCAATATGTATCTGTTTGTATGTTGCATTACAGACTGAACCAAGCTGATTGAACTATTGAAGTAACTTCTTTTGGTCTGATACTAGTTATTCTTTTCCTTTTCTGACTGGCTTACATCAAATCAGTTGTAAATTATAGAATAAGATACTTGAGACTTAAATAAGAAAAACACACACTTGAGGGAAATACAGGGACAGACAAATATGGAAAAAAATAGGGGCATTCCGAGAATCGAACTCGGGACCTCTCGCACCCAAAGCGAGAATCATACCACTAGACCAAATGCCCACATTGAAGGGGAAAGGGCTAAGTCTAATCTATGTTTAGTGTTCTGTTAAAATTGTTTATACATGCCACATTGTCTTCACTTCTACAATAGGATTTCACACAAATGACCAGTTTTGCTTACCTGGATAGGAAGTTTCCAGTCAAAGAGAATTTGCTTATGTAGCCCTCGGATTTTATATTTTAAGACCAACTATGACTTGCAACATATTATCATATTACATTTTCAGTGGCCAGCTGTCACTTGGTACTGAAAAACTTCTAGCCAAAATTATTAGTTTATCTGATTGGAAGTGGATCAGAAAATAAAGAAAACAAAATTTCTTTATTGAGTGTATCTCTACAAAGCATTCCCTGGATATTCAAGAGATCTCTAGTCCCAATCCTATTTCACAAAAATGACTAAAGGTTTGTTTGGATAAACTTCTCCATAAGCACTTATAGGAGAAGAAATGAAGTTTTGCAATATGTATTACCTAATTGTATGTTGCATTACAGACTTGACCAATCTTAATGAAGTAACTTCTATTGGTATGATATTTTTTCTTTTCCTTTTATGACTGGCTTACATCAAATCATACAGCATGTGATTTGATATGTATATCTAAGTGTTGTAAATTATAGAAAAAGCTACTTGCTAATGCCACATGTGTAATGGATTGGAATAAATAATTGTGGTCATACATTTGTTTATAAAATTTTGATATTTTTGGGTGCTGGACATCATGGACAACAACTCACAACCTCCTTCCCTGTTCAATTTGAAATAACGTGGTTGATTTGGCAATATTATGTAGTTCAAATGACATAGTTAGACTTAAGAGCTCATGCCACAATCTCAGTGTTGTGATAGATGCTTGCAAACTTTTGGAGAGATACAGAAACCATAGCAACTGTTAAGTGTCTTGTGGCAAGCTGTCAAAGTGCTTAACTCTGAAGGCTAATGCAGCCAGGTTGATAAGACTGATTCACATGTTCTACTGCTAAGACTGATTCACATGTTCTACTGTTCTTTTGGTGGAAGAAACAAACTGCAAGTATTCGAGAATTATACAAGGACAGATAAATATGAGAAAATAGGGGCTGAGAATGCAGTGCATGACTTTGTGCCTAGTCAATGACAACCACACACATGAAAATAATATAGGCACAGATAAATATGAAAAAATAGGGGCATTCCGAGAATCGAACTCGGGACCTCTCACACCCAAAGCGAGAATCATACCACTAGACCAAATGCCCATATTGAAGGAGAGAGGGCTAAGTCAAATCTATGTCTAGTTTTCTTTTAAATATGTTTATGCCTGTCACATTGTCTGCAGTTCTATAGTAAGATTGCATACAAATGACCAGATTTGCTTACCTGGCAATTGTCAGTCAAGGTATCAAAGAGAGTTTACTTATTCACCCCTCTGGTCTCATATTTTAAGATCAAACGTGACTGACAGTACCTTATTAGATTACATTTTCAGGGGCAAGCTGTCACTAGGTACTGTAAACCTTTCAGTTAAAACTTTTAATGTATCACATCCTTCATTCCAATGCATTTGCAAGGAGCATCTGATACTTAATGTTATTTAACTAAACAAATTAACAAATCAAACCTGTCAGCTTCCAGAGATTCAAAAGGCTAAAATTTACAAGAACACCAATTAACAAGTCAAGTCAAGCTTGTCGGCATCTAAATCATCAAAATATAGGTCATTCCAAGAAAGAACTTGTGACATCTCACACCCTAAGTGATAATCATACCATAAAAATCAAAAGCCCTAATATGAAAATTTTGTTGTTTGCTAATTATATTACAAACTAGAAAATTGGTTTGGTGAAATTATTTTTGGGTAGATTCTGAACTTAAAACTTTGCTTCTAACTGGTACATATGACTTTTACCACACGACATAAGTAAATTGATAGCATTCTCATTTTTTACCTGTTAAAGCATTACTTGTACTCTCAAAGTTGTTTCATAAGTACAGGGAGCTGAAATCCATCAGCAATTGAGAACTTTGTTGCTTCATAATCTCTTGTAGAAACTCAACCAACATTGATACAGTTGTTGGTTGGCTAATAAAACATTTTAAATCAAAGAAATGAAGTTTATCCATATGTATCTATACGTATGTTGCAATATAGACTGAACCAAGCTGAATGAAGTAACTTTTGTTGGTGTCATACTAGTTTTTCTTAGAGTGGCTTACATCATATCAAACACCATGTCATTTGATGTGTTTGTAATCACATATTACATCTGAGTGTTGTAAAGTATAAAATAAGATACTTGCTAATGTTACATGTGTGATGAATTTGAATAAATAATTGTGTTCATACATTTGTTTTTAAGAATTTGATATTTTAGTGCCAGGCGTCATGGACAACAATTCATAACCTCCTTCCCTATTCAATTTGAAATAACATAGCTGATTTAGCAATATTATTTCATTGTAGAATGTAGTGTCCAAATAACATACTTAGGCTTAAGATCACATAACAAAATCTCAGTGTTGTGACTGAAGTTTGCAAACTTGTGGAGAGATAGGAAAATCAAAGCAACTGTTAAGTGCCTCGTGGCAAGCTGTCCTCATGCTAAAGTGTGAAGGCTAAGCCATAATGCTAAGACTCTGATTTGCATCTTCTCCTGTTCTGTTGGTGGAAGAAAAGGCAACTGCAAGTATTCTATTCTGGCTGTGAATGGTGCTTGTCTTTGTGCCTAGTCAATGACTAAAAACACATAAGGACAGTACAGGTACAGATATATATGTGAAAAAAATAGGGGCATTCCGAGAATTGAACTCGGGACCTCTCGCACCCTAAGCGAGAATCATACCACTAGACCAAATGCCCACATTGAAAGGGTAAGGGCAAAGTTAAATCTATCTCTAGGTTCTATTAAAATTGTTTATGCATGCCACATTCTCCAGTTCTATAGAAAGATTGCATACAAATGACCAGATTTTCTTAACTGGATAGGCAATTGTAAGTCAAAATAACTTGTTTTTCTAGTCAACATTTCGAAGAGTAATTACTTATTTACCCCTCTTTGCCGATAAAAAAATATATATTTACCCCTCTGGTTTTATATTTTATGGTCAACAATGACTTAGACACATTATTCTATCACATGCATTTTCTGTAGCAACTTGTCACTTGGTACTGAAAACTTCTAGCTGAAACTGTTAATGTACCACTTTATTCATCCCAATGCATTCACATGAAACCTCTGACGCTTAGTATTATTTAACTAAACAAACTAACAAGACAAGCTTGTCATCTTCCAAAGCTTCAAAAGACTAAATTTATAAACAAAACCTGATGCTTGTTGTCTTGTCAGAAATTTAGCAGCACCAATTAGTAGGTCAAGTTTGTCAGCATCCAAATCATCAACATAAAGGGCATTCCCAGAATGAACTTGGAACCTTTCCCAACATAAGCAAGAAACAAATTCATCCGATTCAACTAGACCAAATGCCCTATTATGCAATTTTTGTAGCTTGCTAATTATATTAAAACTAATAAATCAATTTGGTGAAAGTATTTTACGGTAGAGTCTGAAGTTTAAACTTCGCTTCTACGTTATACATCTGACTTTTACCACATGACAACTCTAAAATGGTAGCATTCTCTTTTTCACCGCAAGCTGAATTATTACTTGTACTTCTAATGTTGTTTCATTTTCATAAGTGAAGGGAGCTGAATCCATCAGTAGTAGAGAACTTTGTTGCTTCATGATCTCTTATGAAAACTGCACCAACAATAATTGTGCCCATACATTTTTTTAAGATTGATATTTTTGGGTGATCATGGACAACAATGCACAACCTCCTTTCTTATTCAATTTGAAACAACATAGTAAAATTAGCAATATTACTGCATCGTAGAATGTAGAGTTCAAATGGTGTACTTGAGACATAAGATCATAGACTACAATCTCAGTGCTGCTGTGACTGATGCTTGCAGACTAGAGGAAAGGTAGAGAGATCAAGGCTACTTCTAAGTGCCTCTTGGGAAAATGTCTTGGTCCTCAAATGTGAAGGCTAATACAGCCCGGTTGTTAAGAAAAATTCACATCGTATCCTGTTCTTTGATGGTATAAACCCAACTGCAAGTATTCTATTCTGGCATAGAATGAAGTGCATGTCTTTGTGCCTAGTCAATGACAAACACACACTTGAGGGATAATACAGGCACAGATAAAAATGAAAACATCGGGGCATTCCAAGAATCGAACTCGGCACCCAAAGCGAGAATCATACCACTAGACCAAATGCCCACGCTGAAGGGGAAGGGCCAAGTCAAATCTGTCTAGTTTTCTGTTAAAATATTTTGTGTGAGAAACATTGTATTCAGTTCTACAGTAAGACTGCATACAAATGTCCAGATTTGCTTACGTTGATTGGCAATTGTTAGTCAAGATAATTTGTTTTTTCTAGTCAAGGTATCAAAGGGAGTTTGCTTATTTACCATTCTGATTTTATATTTTAAGACAAACTATGATATGCAACGTATTATTTTATTACATTTTCAGTGGCAAATTGCCATTAGGTAGTGATAAACTTCCATCCAAAACTTTTAATGTATCCCATCATTCAACCAACGCATTCACATTCAGCCTCTGATGCTTTTTTTTATGTAAACAATTTAACAAGTCAAGCTTGTCAGCTTCCAGAGCTTCAAAAGGCTAAAATTTATAAAAATAAATTAATATCTGATGATAGTTGGTATTTAAAATCAGATCTCGATAATTAAAAATGGACAACTTGACAAATTGAAATAAAATTTTCAAGTATTCAAATATTATTTCCTAGATGAAAATGAGAATGAAATGAGGTAAAGGAAATTCGGGGAAATCTAAGAGCATATTTATTATGAATATTGGTATTGATTGACACTGGTATAAGTCATGGTATACTGGTGAATACAAGTTCTCAAATTAGTACTTCTAGAGAATTTTGGTGCTTGGGAGTCCAGTACAACAATTTTAACAAGTCAACTCAAGTTTGTAAGATTCCCACTAAACAAAAGGTTTAAATATGCTTCTGATCATATAAGTTAGCACCTTTTTTTATTTCTGATCCCTGTAAGTTCATTCTTTTAATGTTAGTTCCTGTAAGTTGACGTTTTTTTTTTTTTTAATTCTGGTCCCTATAAAATATTTTACTCATTTTTAATCCTGTAAGTTTGCGCTTTTCTAATTTGAGTCCTTGTGTGATTATAACTTTTTTATTTATAGTCCCTATAAGTTCATGCTTATAAAGATCAAAATTGGAAAAATACCAACTTACAAGGACTAAAAATGAGTAAAATATTTTATAAGGATCATAATTGAAAATGCGCAAAAACTTAAAAGGACTAGAATTAGAAAAATGAACTTAAAGGGACCAAAAATAAAAAATGATAACTTACCGGGACCAAAAACATACTTAAGCCTAAACATAATGTAGGGAATTCCAAAAATGAACTTTGGACCTTTCACACGCTATGTGAGAATCATACAAGACTAAAAGCCTTACTATGCAAATTTTGTTGTTTGCTAATTATATTAAAAACTAATAAATTGATTTGGTGAAGTTATTTTAAGGTGGATTCTGAAGTTTAAACCTATCCTGTACATCTGACTTTTAGATGGCATCAGTAAATTGGTAGCATTCTCTTTTTTACCACAAGTTGAAGCCTTACTTGTACTTCTAAATTCTAATGTTGCAGGGGTCTGAAATCCATTAGGGATAGAGAATTTTGTTGTTGATTCATGATGTCTTGTAAAATGTCCACCAACATTGATAGAGTTGTTGATTGGCTTATAAAACATTTTAAATCAAGAACTGAAGTTTTGCAATATGTATCTGTTTGTATCTTGCATTACAGACGGAACTAAGCTGAATGAAGTGGCTTTATTGGTGTCATATTTGAATAAGTAATTGTGTACATACACTTGTTTATAAGAATTTGATATTTTTGGGTGCCAGGTATCATGGACAACAATTCACGACGGCCTTCGTTATTCAGTTATTCTATTGGAAATAGCATAGTTGATTAATCAACATTTTTACCTCATTGTAGAATATTGAGTTCAAATACTTAGACTTAAGATCACATACATGATACAATAGTCTCGGTGTTGTGACCGATGCTTGCTAACTTGCGTAGAGATAGGGAAATCAAAGCAACTACTAAGTTCCTCCTGGCAAGCTGTCTTGGAGCTCAACTGTTAAGGCTAATACAGCCAGATTGTTAAGACTGTGATTTGCACCTTCTCCTGTTCTTTTAGAAGAAATGCAACCGCAAGCATTGTATTCTGTCTGAGAATGCAGTGCTTGTCTTTGTGCCTACTCATTTACAAAACACACATGAGGATGAGGACAATGACAATAAAGGCACAGATAAATATGTGGAAGAAAAAGGGGCATTCCGAGAATTGAACTCGGGACCTCTAGCACCCTAAGCGAGAATCATACCCTAGACCAAATGCCCACATTGAAATGGGGGCAAAGTGAAATCTATGTCTAGGTTCTGTTAAAATTGTTTATGCATGCCATGTTCTCTTTGTTCTATGGTAAGATTGCATGACCAGATCTGATTACCTGTAAGTCAAGGTATCAGTGAGTGTACTAATTTACCACTCTGGTTTATATATACTAATTTACATGTTTAAGGCACTATCCATCATTAAATGCATGTGTGAGCACCTCTGCTACTGGAGATTTTACCTGGTTTTCTATATAACCGAACCTGTACCATTGTCTCCGCATGGTTTTATATTTTAAGATCAATTATGGCTTACAACACATTATTGTATTACATTTTCAGTGGCAAGTTGTCACTTAATTGGCACTGAAAAATTTCCAGACAAACCTGC
This sequence comes from Glycine tomentella, assembly GCA_007407185.1. NCBI lineage: Eukaryota > Viridiplantae > Streptophyta > Magnoliopsida > Fabales > Fabaceae > Glycine > Glycine tomentella. Next base: position 844,277 of record PYAF01003201.1, read on the forward strand.
TAATGTATCACCTCATTCATCCCAACGCATTCACATGCAGCCTCTGATGCTTATTATTATTTAACTAAACAAGCCAATAAGTCAAGCTTGTCAGCTTCCAGAGCTTCAAAAGGCTAAAATTTATAAATAAAACCTGCAGCATGCAAGTTGATATTTAACTACACCAATTACCAAGTCAAGTCAAGCTTCTCAGCTTCCAAATCTTCAAAAAAAAAACATAAAGGGCATTAGGAGAATGAACCTTGAAACTCTCGCACCCTAAGCACGACTTTTTGGCTTTTTTTTTTCTTTTCTTATGGAAAAGGATAAACTGACCAAAAACATTTTTTCATTAGAATAAATTTATTTAACTAATATATTTTATTTTCATAAAATTTTTTTTATTAGAAGAGATAAATATTTTTAAAAAATTTGAAATCTTTTTGCCAAACAACTTTTTATCTTAAAAGATGTTTTTAAAGTAAAAAAAATGATAAATGATAAACAGATTCTACTTTTTTAAGTTTTTATTTTTAATTTGAATTTAAAAATAACTTTTAAGTAAAAAAAAATAGGCCAAACATCGTGCTAATTTCTTATTATGCAAATTTCGTTGTTTGCTAATTATATTTTTATATTAAAAACTAATAAATCGATTTGGTGAGATTATTTTAAGGTGGATTTGAAATTAAAACTTTGCCTCTAACTTATGCGTCTGACTTTTACCACAAGGTGAAACATTACTTGTACTTTAATGTTGTTCTATAAATGCAGGGGTCGGATTGAAATCCATGAGCGATGGAGAAGATTGTTGCTTCATGATCTGTTATTAAAATTCCACCCACATTGGTACAGCTGTTGATTGACTTATAAAACATTTTAAATCAAAAGAACTATTTGAGATGAGACAAGTATTTTCTTCTCATGTACTACTATATGATTCACACACTTAATTATATATATATATATATATATGTGTATATATATACACACACATAAAAGGGGAAAATAAGGAAACGTGAATATCTTATCAAATCCCTAAATATAATATCAAAACTCTCCCCCTCAAGCTTGGGCAGAAATATTATATTCATCCAGCTTGTCCCAGAGACACACTCTTAATCTTATATGCAATCTTAAGGCTCTGGAAAGATTTAGTGAAGATGTAAGCAAGTTAATCTCTTAAGAAGACAAATGAATATTATTGATGCAAGAGAGGATTTTTTCTGAGATAATGACAATTGACTTCTATATGCCTTCTTCTCTCATGAAAAACTAAATTGGAAGAGAGATACAAGACTAATTGATTATCACAGATTAACTCAGCTAGTCACCAAATTATGCAAAACTATAATTTCTGAAGTAAATGCTTCAGCCATAAGAGTTTGCATGACTTGATATTATGCTTTGTACTTGATCTGACAACAATACTTTATCTGTCAACTATACTTTTTACACTTTCATGAGATAAGGTTACCACCCATGAAAACACAATAACTTATAATATTGTGTATCACTTGCATCTCTTTCTCAATCTACATTTGAGTACCCAACAATGTTAGGTTGTCCTCGGTCAATGTAAACAAGTCCCTTTTCGAGTGACCCTTTAATGTATCAAATGATCCAAAAAATTAACAGGAAAAGATATACTTGATCAAGTCGTGGTAGAAATTTTAATTCTCCCACTAATATCCTATATTTGTATAGGTTAAGATATGGATCCCATAGGAGTATCAACTGATTTAAAATCAATCATCCTTGCCTTTTCTAAGATGTCAAGAGGATATTTCCTTTGAGAAATCTCAAATACATACATGTGATTGAGTCACTCAATTCCAAGAAAATAACACAATCGCCCTAAATCTTTGGTTTGGAAGAGCTTGAATGATTGTTACTTTAGATCCTTAATGCCTTCTTATTCATCACCTTTAATGAAAATATTATCTATATACTCCACAAGATAAATCAGTTTATTAAAAAATTAGCACCATCCGTTTCAAGATTTTATTTAACCAATTTAGCTTTCAGAAGTGTACTTTCAATGTTTGTTTCATATGTGCAGGGGACTGAAATCTATCAATGATATAAAAGTTTTGCTTCATGATCTCCTGTAAAAAAACTCCACCAAGATTAATACAGTTGTTGATTGACTTGTAAAACATTCTAAATCAACAAATTCATGCTCATGTTCTGCCCTATAAATCCATTTGTACGTTGTATTAGGGACGAACCTAGCTGATCAAAGTGATTTCCGTTGGTGTGATACTAGATCTTCTTTTCCTTTTTTTGACTAACTTACATCAAATCGGATATGTGGAAAGATACAGAAATCATCAAGGCAACTGCTAATTGTTTCATGACATCATGGCAAGCTGTCGTGGTGCAGCCAGATTGTATAAATATGAAAAAAAATAAGGGGGCATTCAGAGAATCAAACTCGGGACCTCTTGCACCCAAAGCGAGAATCATACCACTAGACCAAATGCCCACATTGAAGTGCAACGGGATAAGTCAAATCTATGTCTAGTTTTCTGTTAAAATTGTTTATGCATGCCACATTATCTGCAGTTTATATAAAGAGAGCATACAAATGACCTGATTTTCTTATCTCTTTTGTAAGACAGTTGTAAGTTGTAACTGTCACAACTATCAATACACATCTAGCTGTATCTTCTCTCCTAAATATAGTTTTTGTAAAGAGAAGCTCAGCACCTTTTGTATCTTTCTGATATTCAGTAATGGAATGACATTGTTCAATTCTCTCTCTATCTGTATATTCAACAATTGTGAAGTAAAAACATTGCTTCTAACTTGTATGTCTTCCTTTTACCACATGACATCAGTAAATTAGTAGCATTCTCCTTTTTATCACAACTTGAAACATTAACCAATATTGATAGAGTTGTTGATTGGATTATGAAACATTTCAAATCAAAGAACTTAAGTTTTACCCTAAGCGAGAATCATACCACTAGACCAAATGCCCACATTGAAAAAGTTAGGGCAAAGTCAAATCTATGTCTAGTTTTCTGTTAATACTTATATTGTTTATGCATGCCAGATTCCCTTCAGTTCTACCAAACAGGTTCCTGTCAGAACAGGTGAGCCTATAGGCTCTGATATCATGTTAGATTTTAACTTAAAACCAATCGATATTAAGTAAAGTTGTCCAACAAATATATAAGATGCACCCCGAGAATTGAGACAGCAATGTGAGACTTCCTAACATACGTTTCTCTTGGTAAGCTGTCTTGGTGCTCAGATCTAAAGGCTAATATACCCAGATCGTTAAGACAAATTTGCTTTGTCTCCTTTTCTTTGCTGCAATAAACGCAACTGCTAGTATTCTTTTCTTGCTGAGAATGCAGTGCATGTCTATGTGCCTAGTCAATGACAAACACACACATCAGAACAATGCAAGCACAAATAAATATAAAAAAATGGGGGTTGAGAATGAAGTGCATGTCGTTGTTCCTATTCAATGACAAACGCACACTTGAAGATAATATAGGCACAGATAAATATGAAAAAGTACGGAGGCATTCCGAGAATCGAACTCGGGACCTCTCGCACCCAAAGCGACAATCATACCGTGACCAAATGCCCACATTGAAGGGGAAATGGCTAAGTCAAATCTATGTCTAGTTTTCTATTAAAAGTGCATGTCAAATATACAGTATGATTGCATACAAATGACAAGATTTGCTTACCTGGATAGGCAATTGTTAGACAAGAGAACTTGTTTTTCTAGTCAAGGTATCAAACATTTGGTTTTATATTTTAAGACCAACTATGACTTCCTACATATTACTTTATTACATTTTCAGTGGCAAGTTGCATTTGGTACTGATAAACTTCTAGCCAAAACTGCTAATGTATCCCATCATTAATACCAATGCATTTACATTCAGCCTCTGATGCTTACTGTTTTTTAAGTAAACAAACTAAAAAATCAAGCTTGTCAGCTTCAAAAGGCTAAAATTTATAAATAGTACATTACGATAGTTGGTATTTAAGTACAACAATTCACAAGTCAAGTCAAGCTTGCAAGCTTCCAAATCAATAAAATATATGGCATCCCAAAAATGAACTAGGGACCTCTCACATACTGAGTGAGAATCATATATACAAGACCAAAAGCCATACTATTTAAATTTTGTTGTTTGCTAATTATATTAAAAACTAATAAATTGATTTGGTGAAATTAATTTAGGGTGGACTCTGAAGTTAAAACTTTGCTTCTATCTTGTACATCTGACTTTTACCACATGACATCAGTAAATTGGTAGCATTCTCTTTTTTACCACAAACTGAAGCAATACTTGTACTTCTTCTAATGTTGCAGGGGTCTGAAATCTAATTAGCCATAGAGAATTTTGTTGCTGCTTCATGATCTCTTGTAAGAGGTTCACCAACATGGATAGAGTTGTTGATTGGTACGTTTATGAAATATTTTAAATCGAAGAACTGATGATTTGCAATACGTATCTGTTTGTATGTTGCACTACAGACTGCACTAAGCTGAATGAAGTAATTTCTGTTGATATCATACTAGTTTTTCTTTTCCTTTTCTGACTGGCTTGCATAAAATCAGACGGGATGTGATTTGATATGTATGTTATCACATCTGAATATTGTAAACTATAAAACAAGATACTTGCTAATGCTACATGTGTAACAGATTTGAATAAACAATTGTGTTCCTACATTTGTTTTTAAGAAGTTGATAATTTTGGGTGCCAGGCATCAGGACAACAATTCACAACCTCCTTCTTTATTTAATTTGAAATAGCATAGTTGATTTAGAAATATTACTTTATTGTAGAATGTAGAGTTCAAATATCACAATATCAGTGTTGCAACTGATTCTTTCAAACTTGTGAATAGGAGAGATAGGGAAATCAAAGCAACTGCTAAACGTCTTGTGAACTACACCAAAAGAGATTTTAGGTGGCAATTATGTTTCCTTTTAGTGACAATAGAAATTGCCACTAAAACATTTACCAGCAATCAAATAATAGTGGCCGTCTTCACCGGTCGATAAATGTATTGCTGACATTATCAGTGCTGGTAAAAGCTCTTGCAATTGCCAGGAATAATAAGTACTTTTAGTAGCCATGGAAAAATCCCATTTGTCAACTATGAATATTTGAATGTTAAATAATTGCAATGTAACAACAAACCAAATTATTTCCATGGTAAAATAGGGGCATTCCGAGAATTGAACTCGGGACCTCTCGCACCCTAAGCGAGAATCATACCACTAGACCAAATGCCCACATTGAGACAGCAAGGGCAAAGTCGATTCTATGTGTATTTTTCTGTTAAAATTGTTTAAGCATGCCTTATTCTCTTCAGTTCTATATTAAGATTGCATACAAATGACCAGATTTGCTTACCTTGATAGGTAATTATCAGTCAAGGTATCAAAGGGAGTTTACTCATTTACCACTGTCTCTTTTTCTCCTATAAGTATCCTTTGTCACAAACAATTATGTTGGAGGCATATCACACACTAAATGTGGGCACCTCTCTTAACGGAATTTCTTTACCTAGCTTTTTTCTTTAGTACTGGTAACATTGTCTCTGGTTTTATATTTTAAGATCAACCATAATTTACAAATTATTGTATTACATTTTCAGTGGCTGGCTGTCACTCTGCACTGAAAAATTGCCAGACCAAACTGTTAATGTTTCACTGCATTCATCCCAACGGATTCACTTGCAGCTTCTGATGCTTATGATTATTTAACTAAACAAACCAATAAGTCAAGCTTGTGAGCTTCCAATGCTTCAAAAGGCTAAATTTAAAAATAAAACCTGATGCTTTTAGGCATTTAACTTGACCAAGTCAAGCTTGTCAACTTTCAAATCTTCAAAGGAAAAAAAAAAAAAGGCATTCTGAGATTGAACATGGAACAAACTCCTTCCTTGTTCAATTTGAAATAACAGTTGATTAAGCAATATCACTTCCTGATAGAAAGCAGTACTAAAATGGTGTATTTGAAACATAAGATCACATACCACAATCTCAGAGTTGTGACAGATGCTTGCAAACTAGGGGATAGACACAGAAACCAAAGCAACTTCTAAGTGCCTTATGGGAATATGTCTTGGTGCTCAACCATTAAGTCTAATACAATCAGATTGTTACTTAAGACTATGATTCACATCTGCACTTTTGGTGGAAGAAAGGTAACTGCAAGTATTCTTTTCTTGCTGAGTATGCAGTGCATCTCTTTATGACTAGTCAATGGCAAAACACAAATGAGAACAGTATGCACAGATAATTATGTAAAAAATAGGGGCATTCCGAGAATCGAACTCGGGACCTCTCGCACCCAAAGCGAGAATCATACCACTAGACCAAATGCCCACATTGAGAGGCAGAGGGCTAAGTCAAATCTATGTCTAGTTTTCTGTTAAAATTGTTAGTAAGATTGCATACAGAATTACAAATGAAGTAGATTTGCTTACCTGGATAGGATATAGTCGGTCAATATAACTTATTTTTCTAGTCAAGGTATCAAAGAGTTTACTTATTTATCCCTGATTTTATATTTTAAGATCAACTATGACTTTTTTATTGGATTGTTAGATCAACTATGACTTTTAATTGGGTTGTTAGATCAACTATGACTTACAACACATTATTATATTACATTTTCATTAGAAAGCTGTCACTTGGTACTGAAAAACTTCCATCCAAAACTGTTAATGTATCATATCATTCATCCTAACACAGTCACATGCAGCTCTGGTGCTTATTGTTTTTTAACTAAACAAACTATGCCAAACTCTTCCGCTTCGAGAGCTTCAAAAGGCTCAAATTTAGAAATAAAACTCGATGGTTGTTTGTTGGTATTTAACTAAACAAACTATGTCAAACTAGTTTTTCTTTTCCTTTTCTGATCGGCTTACATAAAATCTGACACCATATGATTTGATATGTAGGTTATCACATATCACATCTGACTTCTGAGTGTTGTATATTATAAAATAAGATGGACATGAATAAATAATTGTGCCATTTTTGTTCAAAAGTTTTCTTAAGATTGATATTTTTGGGTGCTAGGCATCATTGCAAAGACAACAATTCACAAACTCCTTATTGAATGAGATAAAAGTTGATTTTGCAATCTTTATTGTAGAATGCAGAGTTCAAATGCTGTACTTGAGACATAAGATCAGATACCACAAACTCAGTGTTATGAAAGTAACTTCGAAGTGCCTCTGCAGTACATGTCATTGTGCCTTGTCAATAACAAACACAAACATGAGAATAACACAGGCAATACAGCCACAGATAAAAATAGGGGCATTCCGAGAATCGAACTCGGGACCTCTCGCACCCAAAGCGAGAATCATACCACTAGACCAAATGCCCACATTGAGAGGGAGAAGACTAAGTGAAATACTGAAATCTATGTCTAGCTTTCTGTTAAAAATTTTTATGCTTGCCACATTGTCTGTTCTACAGTAAGATTGCATGAATGACCAGATTTCCTTACCTGTATAGGCAATTGGCAGTCAAGATAACTTGTTTTCCTAGTCAAGGTATCAAACAGAGTTAGCTTATTTAATCATCTGGTTTTATAATTTTAGACCAACAATGACTTGCAGCATATCATTATATTACATTTTCAGTGGTAAGTTGTCACATAACTACGCACCCCCATTACCTGGAGATTCCACGCTATGCGCAGGTAAGGGGGAGGAAAATTATACGCAGCTTTACCCTTGCATATGCAAAGAGGCTATTTCCGGATTCGAATCCATGACTAACAAGTCGTCAAGACACAACTTTACCGCTGTGTCAGGACTCGCCCTCAAAACTACGTACCCTATTGTCCGGAGACTCACGCTATACTACTGAAAAACATTCAGCCAAAATTGTTAATGTATCCCATCACTCATTCCAATGCATTCTAATTCAGCTCTGATGCTTATTGTTTTTTAATTAAACAAACTAACAGGTCCAGCTTGTCAGCTTCCAGAGCTACAAAATGTTAAAATTTATACACAATAGTTGGTATTTTAGTATAACAATTCATAAGTCAAAGCTTGTAAGCATTCCAAGAATGAAATTAGGACCTCTCTCTCACACCCCAAGTGAGAATCATACAAACCAAAAGCCTTTCATGAAAATTTTGTTGTTTGCCAATTATATTCAGAACTAATAAATTGATTAAGCGAAATTATTTTAGGGAGGACTCTGAAGTGAAAACTTATCTTCTATGTACATCTGACTTGAGGGCGAGCCCTAATACAGTAGTAAAGTTGTATCTTGGTGACTTGTTAGTCATAGGTTCGAATTCGAAAACAGCCTATTTGCATATACAAGAGTAAGGCTGCATACAATATTTCTCTCCCTTACCTGCAGATAACATGAAACCTCCAGACAATGGGCTACGTAATTTTAATAATTTTTATATACATCTTACTTGTACCACATGACATCAATAAATTGGTAGCATTCTCTTTTTTATTACCACTAGTTGAAAATTTACTTGTACTTCTAATGTTGCTGGGGTCTGAAATCCATTAGATGTCCACCAACATTAATACAGTTGTTGATTGGCTTATAGAACATTTTAAATCAAAGAATTGAAATTTCGCAATGTGTATCTGTTTGTATGTTGCACTATAGACTGAACCAAGCTGAATGAAGTAACTTCTGTTGGTGTCATTATTTTTTCTTTCCTTCTCTGACTGGTTTATATCAAATCAAACACCATGTGATTTGATATGTAGGCAACCACATATTACATCAAAGTGTTGTAAAGTGTAAAATAAGATACTTGCTAATGGTACATGTGTAATGGATTTGAATAGTAATTGTTTTTAAGAATTTGATATTTTTGAGGTGGCAGGCATTATGGACAAGAAAATTGTATGAAAAGTGTCTCACAAGCAATTAAAAATTTTTTAAAATAAAATAAAAATAAAAAACTCCCAAAATCAAGTGAAAAATTACTAGTGAGACAATTTTCGTGTAGTTTTTATTATGTTTATGTCCTTTTTTATCTAAACATTAATTAAACATTAATTGTATTCTGTAAATTTTATGTAAGCACATTGAATGAGATAAGTTTCATGTCTTCAATCAATTAAAAAAAATATTCAAAATTGTGTTCCAAAATGAAAAAAATGGCCAATTTCAAAAAGAATAAACATGTTGTTACGAATTCGATATATGGGCTTAGTAGTGTTAATCACGGAAAGACCCATTAAGAATCCAGCTTTTCAAAATCTTAACAATAATCAAGAAAATCTAAACTATATATGTAACAACCACTAAAAAGAATATCACAACAAATAAGGATCGTGATTAACACTATGTACACACTTTCTTTCTACCTTACATTTTTATTAGCACTATGCACACACCTCACCTTTTTCAAAGGTATTTCTCCCATAAATACCTTAGAGAGAGCTTTTGGTCCAACATCAACGTACTAGCAATTCTGCTAGACACCCATCTTCATAAAAACAGAACATATGCTATAAAAGAAAATTACTTAAAGGATCATTTTACAATTTTTCATGAATAAGAGACTAAATTACAACCTAAAATAAAGTTGAAGAGTGCTAGCAACATATTCTTTAACATAGACTCGCTTTTTCTATAAATAACATACACACTCTTTTTTCGGTTAAATGTATTGAAAGCTCCAAGAGAAAGAGAGAGGAGGAGTCATTAAATAAGATATGAAACCCATTAAATTTTGTAATTTTTAATAAATTTCAACCAATAAAAAAAGTATGTGTTCTTCAAAAATAGTGTGTTAAAGAGCATGAGCCTAATATTTCTCGATAAAGTTAAGGGGTCACATGAGTAATTTAGTCTAAAATTTATTGGCTTTAACTTTTGGTCATGTAATTTATTTACTTTTTATTTTTTTTTTAATATTTATAAAAATATTCTAATAAATGATGAGCACTAACTATATAATTTATTATTGGTTAAAAATTATAAAATCAAGAAAGAGATAGCAATAAAATTTAAGGCAAATTACAAAATAATAATAATAATTTTTAATCAATGATATATAGAGGAAGGTTAAAAAATTTTGAAGAATGTACTATTAGCATTTTTCTATGTTGTTCCACCTCATCTTTAAAAGTTGTTCTTAAGTGCTAACTTGACTTCTTAAAGTTTAAGTGTCATAAGCTACCAAATGACACCACAAAAAATGGACAAAAATTAAATTCTTGGGGTGCTATTAGTGCTATTTTCTTATTAGAATTCGAATTTCAGCTCAACAATCAATGAAATTAAAGGTAAGCGCTTAAAGAGTTACACAATTTTTTTTAAGTGAAACTTGATTAGAGAACAAGATTAATAAATACAGTGTTTAAAAAATTATATATAATAAATTGTTTTAAATACATTGTATACATAATTAGTATGAATTATAAAATATATTATATATATTTAAAGTACATGCTTTGACCATTTTGTTTAATTTGATTATATAATATAGTTAACAAATATAGTATTCAACTTGGTCGGATAGTAAATTTTACTTGTAATACTAATTATAATGTTTATTAATATATTATATAATTAACTTAAATAATATTATTTAATAAAAAAATACTATATACTAATAATGTAAAAAGTTTTACACAATCATCTAATTACAACTTATTTTATATAATAATTTTATTAATTTTTAAAATAACTCAAACTGTTATTTGTACTTAAATAATAATATAAAACTACTTTACATTGTCATACATAAGTATTAAACTCTTATTAAATATTATAAATTATTGAATATTATATTTTTAATGTAATACGTAAAATATACATATATTAAATGTATGTTTTTAATGTGAATAGTGGTCAAAGGATATGTAAACCAGTATGTCTGTATGTCTTCTTTAATGTGTTAGAAAACAAAATATATGTTTTAAGAAACTTGTTCTTTGAAATGTTTTAATTTATTTTACCTCTTTGGCAAAGTTTTTCCAAAAATTACTTTACTTTGTCAATAGAATTTAAAAAAAAAAAAAAACGCAATTCGGTCTCCATATTTATGTTTTCTTGTTTCAGTTTCAAAAGAAATTGTTATCATTTAGTTATTTTTCTTGACGTGTTTCACACCTCCTTACATGTAGTGTATTGTCATCGTATGTCAATTTTAATTCAAGCGTTTTTGTTTTTTTTTATAGAATCAAGCGTGTTGATCATAGGAAACTTAATAAATACATAAATAACCTTTATCATACAACCGAAGAGAAAATTACGTAAGGGCATTTATTTTTCCAGTTTTCTTTTTTTAATTACAAAATTACCACTTTGTTTCTAATTTATTTCATGCTTTAAATATTTGCACAGGAAACAGAGAAAACAAAAAAATAGCATTTCTTGCACAAACATTTAAAAAGAGGAAACAAATTGAAAACAATAAAACGTTTTTACAATTAGAGGGAAAAAAAGAACATGAAAACATTAGTAAATAATTTCTATATGGTATCAAAAAATTACTTGTTCACAAATAAGTTAGGTAAAATAAATCAATCAATAATAACACATTGTTAATTATATGGTACCAAAAATTTATAGTTACTGCAAAATAATAATCGCGAAATTGAAATTGCTAATTAATCATTAAACTTATTTATTCATAACTATAGATGTAAAGTTATTTCCAATGACATTTTATTAATCAGATCTCAACACATGTTACTCGTCCTAACAAAAGCATTTACATACAGCATTTCTTATATCACAATATGGAATATCACATGGTGGAAGACAATGAGGCTCACAATCAGTGTTTGTTTGACATTCTTGTTTTGAGCTTGATTTGTTCTCAACACACACGCAAATACCATTCTCACAAATTGTTCTTCCTTTGCAATTAGGTGAAACTAAGTTGCATTCATCACTTTCATGACATTCACCCGGAGTTGTCACTCTTGGTATCCTTGTAAAATCAAGCGCTGCACAAAAAAGATATACAAATTAAATAATACCTGACACATTCCTAGAATTACATATGTTTTTTCATATACTCAAATATTAAGATGTTGAAAGAGAATACCATTGCAAGCTATTAAAGCAGAAAAGATCACTGCAAAAGCTATCTTGACTAAAGTCATTCCTATGTCTTGTTTTGATGAATTGTTTGTCAAGTTTAGACTTAAACAATAGCTTATTGTCTTAATGGATTCAATTAATACATTCTACCACATATTTATAGTACTTCGGTAATTACTTCTTAGTAGGGAATGTGATTATATGTAATATATCATAAATGGGAGTTTTTTTTTATATTTTTTCTATCTATATATTTTTATACATAAGCAAATTAGACTTGAGCAAAAGTGTAAATGTATCTAAATTTTAGTTTCATGTGCTTATCAATTGTTACCATCCCTAATCTTTAATTAATTGTTTCATTTAATAAAATAAATATAAATATTATATTTAATGAATTTAATATTTAATTGTGTTGAACAATTTGACTATATAAGTTATATATGTTTAATAAAAGTATAAATAATACAAATAGTTCATTTTAAATATTATAAAATGTGGTTGATCAGTCAATTTTACTTCTGGTACTAATTATGATGTTTATTAAAATATTATATATAATTTAGTGGTTGACCAGTCAATCTTAAATAACATTTAATAAAAAATATAAATATATCATATTTAATGAATTTAATATTTACTTATGTTGAACAATTTTTTTGACTATATGTTTAATAAAAGTACAAATAACACAATTAGTTCATTTTAAATATTAGATAATGTGGTTGGTCAGTCAAATTTAAATAAATTTTGTATTAATTGAATATATATTTTTCATGTAATAACTAATAATATATATATATATGTATTGTATATCTTTTAATATGAATATTATCAAGGCTACATAGACAAACACAAATTCATGTGTTCCTTAATCATATTTTCCGTTTTAGTCCCTACGCTCTATTTATGCCGTTAAATAATGAAGTGCAATCAATTTTATTAATTTTTCTGGCATCTCGTTTTCTAGATGTTTCAAAACCGCCAGAAGTATTTGCTAAATATTTTAAATTTAAATAACTAAATTAAACATTTTTTTTCTTTTCCCAAGTCTCTCTCTTCTGCCTCTCACCCTCGCTGTTTAGATTCAGATCTGAGCGCCTTCCACAGCAATACTGAACCTCGCTCTCACTCTCACTCTCACACTTCTTCCACTTCTTCATCTTCCTTACCCTTTAATGCAAACAGAAACTCAGATCCATGAAGTAGATCTGATCCGCGACGCCTCCCTCCAGGTCTGTCACTTTTGCCCCTCGCCGATCTGGTCCGTGATGCCGCCTGCACGGCCATTTTCGTTAGCTAAGAGGTTCGGTCCGCCGAGAGGAAGCCCAACGGGTGGTTTTGAAGTGTCGGTTGTGGATGAAATTTGTTATGAAGTTTGACATTGATTGTATATGTTTGGAGGTTTTGATGCTTGTGTGTGAGATCGGAATGCAGATATCAGGGTGGGTCGTCGGCGCCGGCGAGACCTCTGAAAAAGAAGGCAGGAAACCGTGGAGCCAATGAGGAAAGAACAAAACAAACCGAAATGCTGACGCCGGAAATCGCCTCCAGCGGCGGCAAACAGTGTCGAAGGGGTTGCTGGGTGAGTGAGGGTGTGAATTTGGAATTTTGTGATTAAATTGGAGGAAGAGGGTGATTGAGTTTCGTTTTTGACTTCTCGGGCGCTCTTCGACTTATCGGATCTGGAAAGTGCTGGTTTTCGTCGAATAAATGAAGCATTTTTTTTCTGACGGTTCTTACCCCAAAAATTATTTAGTACTTATTAAATGCTTTAGTGAAGTAATTTTTTTATGTTTTAAAATAATAAAGTTAATACACGTGATCACTTAAAATAGACTGCATAAAATGAAAAAAAAAATAAAGATTAAAATTAATCAAATATGTGTTCAAAGATTAAAACTTGAATTTTAAAAAGTTTTTGAAATTAAATACACAATTAATCCTATTTGAAATTCGTTTTCATCTTTCATTTTTTTTAAATATTTATTTTAATTCTTTAACTTTTAAATTTGAAATAATCTTATCCTTCCATCAAGTTAGAAAGAGTATCATATTTTTACACTTTATGACGGTTATAAACAGCCAACAAATACATATATTTAAAACAATTCATTTTGAAATGGTGGTGGTTTTAATAATTTTATTTTATTACATTTTTAAAGTTAAATATAATTTTTATCTCTCCATAATTTTAAATTTGTAATTTGATCTTTTTATTTTCAAATCTTCATAATCTTATTATCCAACTCAATATTTTGTTTTAAGGAATTCAAATTAAAGATCACTGTAACGAATAATTTGTTAGTACATGACGTGATAATTATGTGAATCAGAAACATGAAAAATAAAATAAATGATGATATGGGTAAGCATATTTTACCCAATTTAGATTATGTCTTTTCTCCCCATCCAACCCTCGTAGCTGCCACATCCAATCCATCCCCATTCTCCCTCTCAAGCTTCAAGGTTCAAATCATTGGCCACCACCATAACCTGACTCTGGCCATAATGACAATGAACAATGTTGGGAGAGGGGACGCTTTGCCGCACAAATCATTGCAGATCCACAGCAGTGGGACACATTGAGTCATTCGTGAGAGAATGTCACCGTCTCCAACGAAACTCCTTACACCAAACCATTGTTTCTCTATATGAAATCATTATCTAGGGTTCAAGATGCTATAGTTTTTGCTATAGGAAACTCTCACTTTGGTTTGTCCAAATATTTTTAAAGAAAATAAATTTAGAAAATTAAATTCTTTTTTAATACATAACATTTGATTTTTGTTATTCTTTGATTAACTTTAGAAGACATGAAAGAAGACGCTTCTTAAAAGCCACCCAAAGAAAATAATAAAAAATATAAAAGATTTTGCAAAAAAAAAATTGTCATATGTGCCCCAAGTGTAATTTAAGTTAACTCCTGTGGTGTGGATGATTGGAAGAAAGGTATGCGTTCATAAAAATCGTTGGAAATTGGTGCTTGATGTGGGAGTTTAGTAGAGAGGAAGGAAATAGAGAGTGAAAATACTCTCAATACTCTCAGTCAAGACCATGATAATTTATACAGAGAGGTAAAAAAAAAAGTTTGAAATTCAAGTTAGAACTACAAATATTAAAAATGATAAATTAAAAGCCATAAGAGAGTAAGAAAAAACAGTCATTGAAAAAAAATAGCTAAATGTTCTCGTTAAAAATACTCTCCTTGATGGATATAAAATTTAAGTGGAATATTAACTTAGTAATCTACGTCATAAGAATTGACATTGATTATCAATGTTAAATTATAATTTTAAGGGAAGAACAACTCTAAAAACAACAAAATGTTGCACCTACATTTTATCTTTTAAGAAAAAGCAAATTGTGCTAGGGTCGTTATTTAATTTATGTATATTATCTCTTTAATTTGAATTGTTTTTATAAATTTATTCTAAATTATTAATTTGATTCATCAAGAATAAATTTTATACGAAAAAATATTTATTCGAAAAAATCTAGTCTAATCCTCTTACATACATGAGTTTATATATCCACATTCTGTGTCCATAATGACCATTTGCCATTAATATCCCATTGACGCGCAGAACAGTTTTTGAATCTCAATTTTACTAGCTATCACCCAAGTACTGAATTACAAGCCGACACGCCTTATTTGTATTCCACACCCCCTTTTTTCTGTATGACGCCTAAATCAATTTATTTTTTGGTGGATTTCGTCTAAATCAACTTAGTTTAATATATTTATCGCAAGAATTGTTCAAGTATTATCTCCCTCTTTAGTCTTTACAGCCGGAAAATTGTGTAGCTAGTGTAAAATAAAAACGGGATTGTTATCAATTGGTTTATTAATTCTCTGTTTCTCTTACCAGAAACTCTTAGTACAGTATTCCAGAAACATTGTGATGGGATAGTAAAGGCATGTGTAAATTACCCACACAACTATTGTCAACACTAACAACAGAATAAGCCACAAACAAGGTATAACAGTGAAATTAGGTAGCAATTTTAAGTGTGCTTTGTGGGGGAAGAGAAAATAAAAGAAATGATCACGTTGAATATTTTGGGGACTCCACTAGCTAAAGTTAATAACGAGAATAAGCTACCAGAACACGTTACAGGCAAAGCTAAAGTGCAATTCGCATCATCATTATATATCATCACAAAGAAAGTTGCTAAAGCAAAACTGCTTCGTGCGACACATTAATTTTCGTACGCAATTGAACCCATTATTACTTGTTTTCTCTGTTTGCAAATTTGATAGCTCCATCAATTAATCAAAGCGTTCTAAGGTTCAGATCAATTCACCAATTCCAAATGTTCAGATCAATTCAAAATTTTCAAATGTATTCGGCAAATGAAAAAATATTATGCAGATTCGTGTGCTATTAGAGGGGTTTTATAATAATCGGGTTTTTATAATAATCGTCAATATAAACAAAACACAAGAAGGGCCTGTTTGGATACAAGGCTAGAAGTACTTTTGAGAGCTTCTCTATTGAAAATATAGTGTTTTTTTCAGTAGAGAAGCTCTCAAAAGTACTTCTAGCCTTGTATCCAAACAGACCCGAAATACAGTAAGTCAAGAATCCTGTAAATGAAGCAGAACATATCTTTTGAAGCAATATTTCATATCCACGAAATGTAAATCAACATAGAATAATAAAAACTAACGGCGATATTCAAAGTCAAAATACAGTTTCAAATCCAATTTGTGCAAAGCAACCTCTTCTCTCAGAAGCACGCATCCAACAGGCAACAGCAGCAGAGAGCAGCCAAACTGCAACAATTAAACAAAAAATTAGAACCCGTGCATTGAACAAACTCTCACTAATTTCACACAAGAATCGCAACGAATCCTCGTTTTACCAAAAAAAAAAAAAAAAAGACGAGACTGAAAATTCAAAGTCGAGTCTTCTCAATTAAAATTCAAAGTTTCTATTTATCATAAATTATTTCCTATTTAAAATTAAGAAAGATTTATCAATGCTTATTTTCTCAATGGCAAAGACTAACGGAGCCATAAAGGATGGGTTAAAGAACTTAAAAAATAAAAATAATTTTATTAGGAGATAAAAACTTTGCATTCTCCCATAATTTACACATCAATATGGTTTCTTTTATTAAGACAATAAATATCGTATTAGGTTACTTGAGAAACCCGCAAGTGGCGGGGCCCGGCGAAAAAAAAAAGTTGACATCCACTTCGAGTAACGTGCGCCGTGTCGCGTGAGATGAAAGCAGTGAAAGAACGCAACTACAGCTAATCAATCAATGATCAGCCGCGGGCGGGCGCACCATAGATGATGGTGCAACCGCAACCGTAACCGCAACCGTAACCGCAACCGCAACCGCAATCAATCGAGTGAAGCCCGATCTGAGTCGCCACGAACACTTTCACTCACAAATATGCAGGGAGAGACTTACCATCCTTCTAAGCAACCAGGGCTAGATGAATTCTGGTGTTGTTGCGGCGGAGGCTGCGCGTACTGAGGAGGCGCGTAGGGTGGAGGGTACCCCTGTGCTGGATACGCCTGCGGAGGGTATCCTCCTTGCGGCGGGTACCCTGGCGGAGGGTACGCGTCCTTTCCGTAAGATTCCGGCGGTGGGTAACCTAGACGTCATCATAATCAGAAATCTGAGACAAAAATTCAAGAAAATCCAACGTGTAACAGTGTAAACCTAATCTAATCTAATCTTAATAAAAAGCAAATTAAAGAAAGAAAAAAAAAAGGGGGGGGGGGGGGGGGGGGTGAGAGAATGGAACCTTGGGGAGGAGGAACACCGACGGGTGGTTGCTGCTGATTGTAGTAACTCATCGTTGAAGGGTGAGAGGGTGTTGTGCGAAAGCGAAAATATAGAGAGGAAGGTATTTAATGGAATTGGGTTAGTAGGTGGGTTTTTCTTTCCACCTAGGAGGTTATAACCGAGGAAAGCTATTTCTTATGCCCTGTTTGTTTCTTTCCATTTTCTTCCTCACTATTATAATGTGTTATTTGTTGGGTGGCAACTGGGAACAAACGTGTCATCGTCACACGTCACACGTCACACTCAGAATGATAAATTGTTGCCTTGTGTAACTTCCTCGCCTTCGATTCCTTTTCGCGTTTTTCTTTTCGGTAATTGAAATCCAGTATATTCCGTGTGAAATGGGCGTATGCAATTTTGCTACCCAATTTTAAAATAAAATAGTTGCACCTCATAACTGTCACTTTTATTTTTATTTTGTTTTTACTTTTTTTTTTATTTTTCTCACTCAAATTAATATGGTTTAATTATTTATTTGATTTTATTACTCTATAATTTCTATATTTTATTCTCTATACTTAAAACTACTACTATTTATTTTACGGTAGTTTATGTACATTAATGTAATTATTCTTTAACATGACAATAATTTTACAATTCCTTCATTTACATTGTAATCATTAGTATCTTCATTGTTATCATCACATATAATTATGTAATCTAAATAATAAATGGACCAAATATTGATAAAAAAATTTGGTTATCTTGCTTTTATTTTATTATATCCTTATATCTTATCATATTATAACACTATTACACGAAGCTTTCAAAAAATAATTAAAGTTAACCTATTTAACAGTGATTCTAATTTCTTATTGGTTTATGATGACTTATATGTAGTGAATGACATGACATAAAAAGAGAAACTCTTAGGCCACGTTTAGGTAGTTTCTTGTTTTTAGCTTTTAAAATTTTAAAAATCAATTTTAGTTTTTAATTTTGAGTTTTGAGTTTGTGTCTATTTTCTATTTTTAATTTTTAAAAATATGTTATAAAATAAGTCAATCATTTTATCTTATCTAGTTTTATTATGAAATAATAACGATAGCAAGAATAATAAAGTAGGAGTGGCAAGGTTGATGATGGTGGCGATGACAATGACAACAATGGTGGGTTAGAATAGTGGTGACAACAATAGTGGAGTGGTGATGGTGACGATAGTAGTGATGGAACGGTGATGATTATGTTTTAAAACTCGGATTGACTCAGTCGATCGGATCTATTCGATTGCAACCTAGAGGTCTAATCGGGTCGAGTTGCATATCAAATCGATCATGCATTAAACTTGTGCATCTTGGTATGACTCGATTGAGTTTTTGGTTAAATCGGTGATCCATTGACCCAAATTGGGTCACACTTGAGGGGGAAATCGCGCTAAATCATGCAAGTCAATTGAGGTTATGCAAAAAGTTTTATTTTTTAGTAAAGAGTTAGTCATGTAGGTCAATTAGTGACTCACTTGTCTGATCATTGACCATTGACCATTGACCAACTCACTAAATGCCTTGACCTAATCAATCATTAGTTCAATTTTTAAAATTATGAGTGATGGTGGGGGTGGAATAGTGGCACTAGTAGAGACAACGATGATGGAGGCGACAGAAGTAGCGATGGAATGGTGGTGGTAACGATAATGGTTGAGGCAACAATGACATGTTGTGGTGGTGATGGAATGGTTGCGATGGAGATGACAATGGTGATCATGGTTAGAATATGTTTTTTAAAACTAAAAATCACATTCACAAACTTTTTTCTTGGTTTTAATAATGAATGTAAAACTAATTTAAAATTGAATAAAAATCAATTCAACTCCATTTTTGTCAAACATATTTTGTTTTAAAATTCACATTCAAAAATCAAAAACCAAAAACTCGCAACCATATCATATTTGTATTCAAAACAAAAATGATCTCATTAGAGTGATGGCATAGATGGAGATGGATATCGCTTGTATAAATATAGTTTATTTATAAATAAAACAAAATTTTAATCACTTATTTTTTTACTAAAATTAATTATGGTCCTTCATCTTTTAAAATATTCATTTTGATATTTTAACTTTAAAATTTGAGTCAATATTGTTATTATGAAATAATGATATTCTTCAATTTTATGGTAGATGTTGAACGATATATTTACTGATTAAATTCGCCTACATGAAAATTTTCGAAATACAACTAATATTTGAACTAAAAAGCAAATATAAATATGATAAAATTTGTGTGGAAAGTGAAAAATCTAATATTTTTTTCGGTTACTTGTGAGACTCACATTTCTTCATGTTTATGATCCATTTAATTTTTTGTTCGAACATTAGTTAGTTGAATTTTATAATTTTTATGTAAATGAATTCAATGAAACAGATTTTATGTGAAATCACTGAAAAATTGATTACTATTTTATAAGGATAACAATAATCAAAATTTAAAAGTAAAAAAGAACCAAAATTTGCTGTGGTAACTTGATCTTACACTAAATAACACATAAATTGTAAATGAGTATCACATAATAATAGTATTGATAAAAAAGAAAAAATTAATTTGTTGACAGATGAAAAGTAAAATTTTTTTTTTTTATAAAAACTAAAATCAAAACTCTCAAAATTTTCAAGGACTAATTTTAGCCTTCAATTTTTTTTTTTTTAAAAAAACTACGTGAAATTTGCCGCTTGACTTAAAAACTTTCGGATGCTGTGAAAAAAGAAAACAGTCTAAACTAATTCAAAATAACCTCATTTTGATGATTTCTTTGTAATTTTGTTTCACTTTATTCAAAGTGCCAGGTTTATAAAATATTAACTATTTTTTTGTATCCTTAAAAAAAACTACTTTATTGTATAGTTTTTTTATTATTTAAATTCATTCTTACTTCTTTTGTTATTCAACTAAGATTAATGTAACGTATTTAGATTACAATTTACAAATATACTTTGATTTTCAGATTTCAATGTGCTAAATTATTTTCTTTATGGAAAGGCTAATAAACTTTTACTAGTTTTATAAATACTATTTTGGAACTCAAATATTGACATCATTAAAAAAAATGCAGTTCGACAATTTTAAAACTACATAGTAGATGATTTTGAAGTAAATAAATTACTAAATATATAAGAATTAGTGATTGACTGCAAAAACAAAAATAGTGATGGAAAAATAATCTAAAAATCTTATTTTATTTAGATCTCTTTTTCTTCTCTGTTTTAGTCTTCGTCTCCGTTTGTCTGCGTTTTGCCTACTTGCAAGTTGCATGGGCTCATATTTCGATACATTGAGGACAAAAGACTAGTCTTACAGCCATAAATTAAAAGCAAAAAAATAGTCTTTCCCTAGAACATTGCAATGACAAAAAGGTCGTCAAGACCTAACAAATAAATACAGTATAATTTTTTTAAGAAAAAATTCAGAAGCTTCCTAACTAATTAAATTTGGAAACACGTCATAAAAGAAATTTAAAAATGTGTAACTTTTTAAAGGAAAAGTGTAGAAAGAATTTTACTCTTCTGATCAAATTGACTTGACTTAAATTAATTGATATTCAAAGTAATTTTTAATATCCATCATGGATGGGAAAAAGATTATTCAAGGACAGCGATTAATTTGTGCCAATTATATGTTTGATAAGTCTTGAGGAGTTTGTAAATTTCTTTCACAGTATAAAAACTTATTTTGATAATTTATTTTTATAAGGTGCTTCAAGTAATTTTTAAAAATAAATTAGTTTATAAATTATTAACCTTTTTCTTAATTTTATTTTATCTTTTTATTCAAATTAATTTTTTTTTCGTTGTCGGAAAAAATTTCCTATCTAATTTTAGATTTTTATATACACACAACACGAAATATAGTCAATCCTCATCAATTGCAATTAGAACACCGAGATTAGAAATTCTTAGTATCATATCAACTCTTTTAATTATTTCATAATCATGTATGAGCAATATATACATCTAAATTCATATTGTACAAATAAAAAAAATGAATTTTTAAGAAAAATTAGAAAGAAAAAATACTTTATTATTTTTTGTTTTAAGATAATACTATTAATAATTAAAGTATTTAAATGTTAAAAAATTATTTTAAACAACAAAATTTTAATAAGGTTAATTTAATTTAATTTTAATTTTCCAAAAAAAAATTTACCATTTTTTTATAATAAAAAAAAATTATCCTACTTTTTTAGATGATAAGTTATTAGAAATAAAATTTAAATATTATAAATATTAAATATACCCTTTTATGTCATTTTTGAAATTTATTAATAAATTTATTAGCTAATCTTGCTAAACATTTTTAATTAAATCAATTAACTTATAACCTTTTAGCTAATTTCTAATTATTCAGCTCCTATCTTATAACTTATAAATTTTTAGCTAACTTATCAACTAATTTTATTAAATATAACCTATGTACCATATCACTGTGGGAACATCGGCTGATTGATTAAAATTTGTATATTATTCAAAATAAGTTATATAAAAAAGAGTTTAATAAGTTATACATTATCAGTGTAATATTTTAGTATGTGTAATACACTAGATAAATATTTATTTTATATAATTAAAATTTTAACAAATAAATATTTTAATATAAATTATATTTTAGATTTATGATAAATAATTATATTATGATATTATGATATATAAGGTCGTTTTTAACTATTAATAGTTTATTTTAAAAATATTAAAACTTAATTTAGAAATAAAAATAAAAAATATGTTCAAATACATAAGAGGTTAAAAACATCCTTGAAACATATTATTGTTAAACAAAAATCATAAAAATAATTTTGTTAAAAAATAGTCCCTAAAATAAGGACATGCAAATTTATCTACAGTTTTCATGAAATCACCTGGAGCCAATTCGTCCATCTAGAAGGTCATCCATTTAGTCCGATCCCTATCTTAAAACTAGATACCTTGTTATCTTTGATTAGGTCTCTTTGATTTGGTTTCACATCATGACTTAATGAATCGAGGTGTAATATTTAAAACATCTATTTTTCTTTATAATTATCTATACTTCAGAGTTCAGATGGTTGTTGGAGACTAGCTCAGTCCCCTCTTCCCCTCTCTTCCAAGTTCCTAAGTTTACAATAAAAAAAACTAGTTATATTATTCCAACAATGGTTGGAAGAAGCTTGTTATACCCCAACCAATATAGAGTGACTTTTATTAAAATAAACAATGTAATATTAACAAAGTAGTAAATATTTTTTTTTGTAAAATTACTAAGTAAAAATAAAAAATGATAGCAAGTTAAAAAATTATGATAAATAGTGTTTTTTATTACAAAATGGTAGTGTTTGAAAAAAGAAAATAATTTCTGTTACCAAACAGTTTTATTTTAATAAAAAAAAACTTATGTACTAACAGTTAAATATATCCATAGCACACAATAAATAATCCCGAAGAGAAAACAATATTGCTAAATTAAGTGCATGCACTCTTTTTTTCTACAGTACTGTAGTATTTTTTTAGTTACAAATATAATGCTTGTTCTTTAGTCCCGATCTTTCTCCTTCACAATAACCGGCCGAAAAGAGAAGTTAATGCCTTTATGTTTCTTCAAGTTAATCTATTGTACCCAGGCTTTGTGAATCTAGAAAAAAAAAAGTTAATTTATTGTATAGAAGTTAATTGGTTACAGACTATATATATAGCATCACTGTGGAATACACCAGTAGTTGGTATCTAAAAAAAGGAATATACTATTATATTATGCAAAGTACAAAACTATACTACATACTAGATCATAAATTGTGACTAATCGATCGACATATATGGCTTTATGTGTTTATTTGATTCTTTGTGAATGATGATAGACAGGAAAAATTATAGGTGAATTAGGTAATCAAACATGATAGACAAGTAATGTATGTCTTACAAACTGCAATTTTTTTCTTTTAAAGGAAAGTTTATTGCAGATACTAAAATCTTAATATATATAAACTCTTATTTTAAATACATTATAGAATTGCAAATATATCAGATAATATCCACACCATTAATAAATATGAACATGGAAGTAATTGTCGAAACATTGCTCTTTTAACCATTAATCAAGTTGTGTATAGGTTTTATTTTGTAAATCCGGCGGCTGCCATGCAAAGGTGGTGAACAATTGACATGATATTCCTTGTTTGGTATTCCAACATTTGACCCCTACAACCATAGTAGTACAAATGAGCAAGGTATTCCATAAACAAAACAAAACACACAGACAAATACACAAACGATGCAAAGCCAAAAAAAGTGAGGTTGTGGTAGTAGTAAGCTAAGCTAACATTACCAACCACAACAAACCAATTAAGGTGACCTCATCACTGCTACAACCTTGTAAAAAGTGGTCCATGATGCATCACTGAATTTTGACCATTAGATACAATATTAAATAAATCAACGGTTAGGATAAATGACCTGTAACTTGCTTGGCTAGTAAGATTAGTACTTTTTATTTATTTTACTAAACAATCCCTCTATAGTCTATGCAGAATTTGTTTGTGTTGGTTTCGTTTGTTGAGAAATCTCTAGCACAGCTAAAAAAAACAGCTATGATTTTTTTATATGCATATTATATACACTTAATTGACATCATTTTTTAATATTTTCTTCATCAAATCATGTCATTTATTATATTTATATTTTTCTATATTCATTTGTTTCTCAAGATGTTAATTAACATATAGGTGTCTACAATGTAACTGTTCTAGTCATTTTAAAAATATTTAAATTAAAATAAAATGTAAAAAATGTGAAACTCCAATAAAATTTATTCATAGTATTTTTTTTTCTCCTTTCCCCTTGGCAAAGACACTCAGGTTGCAGATTTTAAGCCAAGCATGAAATGACCAATGTCAACATGTCAAGAAGACTTATTTATAAAATATTGAAAGACTAACGTTATTCCTAATAAAAAAGAACCCATTATAACCGGTGGTATTCTAATTCTATTATTGTTCATACCCTGCTCATGGTACAACTCTGATTTCTGAGCCATAGCTGCAGCAAATAAAACGACACCGGTCTGTGAGAGTTGTTGAAAAGTGCGGCAAAGTGTATGTTTGCTAGAGTCACAACGTCTTCGCCTACCCTCACTCACCGTTTCCATTCTGGCCAATTTCGTGACAAATAAACCACACTCACACACCTGCTTCTGCACTATAAGAAACAAACAGAGAAACACCAAAGACAGAGTAGTAAACAAACAATGGCAGGTGGTGGAGGTGGAGGAGGAAAGGTGGAGGAGTTCCAACCTCATCCCGTGAAGGACCAACTTCCCGGTGTTGATTACTGTGTTACCAGCTCTCCTTCATGGCGTAATCACAACAACCTCTTTTACTAACTAAACTTAATACTTAACACCCTTTTTTTGCTGAGGCAATAAAATTTGTCTTTCTTTTGTGTTGTGTTGCAGCTGAAGGGATTATTCTCGGGTTTCAGCATTACCTCGTTGTGCTTGGGACCATTCTCATTCTTTCCATCATCCTTGTCCCTCTCATCGGTGGTGGCAATGTAATCAACTTTTTCGACCCTTTTTCTTTCATGATACTTTCGTTTTCATTTACTTTCTGTATGACTCAAATTTCTTCTTCTTTTCTTTGGAAAAATAAAATAAAATCATAGGTAGAAAAGGCTGAAACAATTCAGACTCTACTTTTTGTTGCGGCCATTAACACACTGCTGCAAACATGGTTTGGCACACGTCTTCCGGTGGTTGTGGGGGCATCCTATGCTTTTCTCATTCCTGCTTTCTCCGTTGCTTTTTCCTCTAGAATGAGTATATTTCTAGATCCACATCAGGTTTGTACTGTTTGTGTGTCTACATTGTTGTATTATACTTCTCTCTATGTACTGTGTGTGTATGTGCATATTTGGATTAGCATCCGTGATCCACGTCTCATCAAATTTTCACGTCTAGATGCACCAAAAGCAACTACAAAAGTTGCTTGTGTGATCCACGTTTGAGTTGTATGGATGCAAATCCAAACACGCTAATAGTTAATGGATTATACATAATTACTTGGAAATTGACTACTTTTCATTAGTATTTTTGAAGTGTTAGTTTAGTGCATGTCACTAATTTCAATTGATTCTTGACTGAATTTTTTTTATAGAGATTTAAACAATCCATGAGAGCTATACAAGGGGCACTTATCGTTGCATCCTTTTTTCAAATCATTGTTGGGTTTTTTGGCTTTTGGAGGATTTTTGCCAGGTAGACTACATAACTTGAGAATCTCTTTTGATTATTACTGTACAATTTGCTTGGTTGATGATATCAGCTATGTTTCAGAATTCAGAATAGAAAAATTCACTAATATTACATATTGATATTGCAGGTTTCTCAGCCCCCTTAGTGTGGTCCCCCTTGTCACTCTGACCGGACTAGGACTATTTGTATTAGGATTTCCAAGGGTACATGCATTGCTCTTTTTTTATGAATATATATGATAAATCTGTTTCGTCTGATTTTTAAGTTGTTTAACAAACTTTATCTTTGGTTTTCCATTGATTCTTGTAGTTGGCAGATTGTGTTGAAATTGGTCTCCCTGCATTGGTTATCCTGGTCATCCTGTCCCAGGTATGTTACTTTCTTTACCATTCTCTCATCAGTTTTAGTCTAATTCATTTGAAATATTTGTAGCACAGCAACAAGATATTAGTGGGCCAAAAAGTATAAGCTCCATATTTTCTAATATATTATCCAAATTCCTTCCTATTAAATATGCATGCTTCTACCAACGGTTAGTTCATTCAAGTGGTACATGTTTGGTTTCCCTTCAGCAAGGTCTCACATTCATGTCTTGTTTGAAAAAGAAATCACACTAGAAGGGCTGGCCTCACCATGCTGTGGATGTTGTTGGCTTGAATAAGATTGTCTCTTGCAAAAGATATCTATGATCTAGACCAAAATAATATGCATGCATATGCTTGACAAAGCATATGCATAATTTCACTTGGTTTGGCCGACTATTGAATAAAATTTAAGTAGGAAGATTAAAATAGTGGTAGTCTAAGAAGTGATTTAACCTTGTTATCTGTGTATACTATATATCAAATTAAAACAACACTTTACATTTATATTTCAACTTGTGTTAAATCAATGAACTTGCAGTACATTCCCCAAAGGATGAAATCAAGAGGAGCTGATCGATTTGCAATCATAGTCGCAATAGGACTTGCATGGGCATTTGCTGAAATTTTGACGGCAGCTGGTGCCTACAATAAAAGATCACCTAAAACTCAATTCAGTTGTCGTACTGATCGATCTGGGTTAATTAGTGCTGCTCCTTGGTCAGTCTTAAGTAGCTTGCTTGTGTTATTAAGAATCTTGTAGAGCCATATGTTATATTTTGTGATATAATAGATGATGATATCTAAGGATTTAAAGCATCAAACTAGTGTTTACAACTGTGTACAAGGAGCTGAATGTGTTCTCAGCTCCTCTTATAAAACACACACACACATGGATGCCAGGTCCTTTGCTGATGGTAAACTTATTCATGTAGATGGTCATCTAAAGTGCTATTCTTCAATTATATTTCACTCCATTTATGCAGGATAAGAGTTCCATTTCCATTTCAATGGGGACGCCCTTCTTTCAATGCTGGTGATACTTTTGCTATGATTGCTGCTTCTCTTGTTGCAATTGTAGAGGTTTGCTTCTTTTTTTAAATGTAGACAAACTCGTGGGGATGGTTGTTATACTTTTTAATATAATAATCACAAAGGCTAATGCTAGCAATATTTTGCACATGACAATGTTTACCGTGGTCAATATGACTTTGTGGACTATTAATTTGATTTGCAAAAATTCTGTGAACTTCCCTTAGTCTTTTCTATATTATCTTCTTGTAATTTGACAATTTCTAATCAAAAGGTATTATAAGATTATAATTCTTTTTTATTTGGATGTACTTTGATAAAAGTTTTGTCCTTTTCATTCTTTGAGGACAGTCAACAGGGACATTCATTGCAGCATCAAGATTTGGCAGTGCAACCCCTGTTCCACCATCTGTGCTTAGTCGCGGAATTGGCTGGCTGGTACTGTGGTTCTGACATTACATTTATGTGTGCATTTACTTCTAAAAAATTAGACTAATATGTTAAATTTTGACGAGTTCAGGGCATAGCTACTCTGTTGGATGGCTTTTTTGGCACAGGAACTGGATCTACTGCATCAGTGTACATTTTGTTACCTTTAAAAATAATCTTACTGGCTTTATTATTATGCTGTGGGTCTAAGTTGTCTTGACTCTAAGCATAAGATGTGTTATCAATATTCAATCAACGTAAATTTCCTTGTTTCAGTTGTCATATGGAAGTCTTTAGATTTGCTTTCAGATGATATTAATATGTTTCATGTTAGCACATAAGAAAATTTTGAAGGTTATAAAGAAGCAACTGATTTACAGTACATAGAGTTTGTGATTAGCCTTGGACTGACATCGTGCTAACCAGTGGTTGTTGTAGGGACTTTTCTGACTGAAAATGATGCTCTAGATGTTGCATATTGACCCAATATATGAATAATATGGCTGCCTAATTGCCTTCTATTAAATGTGTGAACCTTGGAAAATTTTCTTTTGGTATTATATTGAAGACATTATCTAATTGTCTTTTCTTTTATTTCCTTGACATTAAGTGAAAATGCAGGACTCTTGGGTTTAACACGAGTAGGAAGTCGGAGAGTCATTCAAATATCAGCTGGATTCATGCTTTTCTTCTCTATATTAGGTCTTGCAACAATTTCTTCAAATTTACACTCAAGCGTATTGGTGAAAGTGAAATATGTGTCATACTTCATATGTGTATTGCACAATTTGTTCATTCCTAAGGCTTTATTTTGGATATCAAACAAAAGGTGGAAAATATAATGAAATGGATATCATAACATTGTTTGAATATTTTATGATGGAATGGAGAAAAGCTTAAATTTCATTATTTAAGAAGTGAATAGAATGGTAAGAAAATTAACAAGCGATAATTTCTTCCTATACCTCCCAAATAGGGGAAAGAAAAACAGAGGTATTTTGATGGAAAGAAAAATATACCTCCTATTAAACAGTCCAAGCACTGCCAGAGCCAGTTAATGTCATTTCATTCCACTCTCCTTCAATTTAAACATTGCCTGAGTGATGAGAAATCAAACTTATCTAGCTTTAGATTTGTTATTTTGTTCTGCTGATGTTTTTTTTTACGTAAGCATTAAGGTTTGTTCTTCTCTGCCAGGAAAATTTGGAGCAGTTCTTGCTTCAATACCTTTGCCAATTATAGCAGCTATTTACTGCGTTCTCTATGCCTACGTAGGTATGTGTGTGATTTACTGATTTATGTGGTCAGATGCAATGAAAATTATGCAACGTTAGGAAAATAATTCTACAATACAATCTTTATTTGTACACGCATTTTGTGAAAACAAACAAGTTGTGGTCAGATGCAATGAAAATTATGCAACGTTAGGCAAATAATTCTACGATACAATCTTTATGTGTATATGCATTTTGTGAAAACAAACAGTTATGTAAAATGTATTTCCATTTGGATCATGCTAATTTCATGTATTATTCCTGAAATGTAACTATAGTGTTTCTATGATGAGCAGCATCAGCTGGCCTTGGTTTTCTTCAATTCTGCAATCTAAACAGTTATAGGTCAATGTTCATCGTTGGTTTCTCTCTCTTCATGGGTTTATCTGTTCCCCAGTATTTCAACGAATATGTATTGCTATCCGGACATGGCCCTGTTCATACAGGCTCCACCGCGGTTTGTATATATTACCTGAAAAAAAGTTACCTCGATTCTTTTTTTGATACAACCATTTTTCATTCTTATGGTTCATTGTAACTCTCCTTTTGCAGTTCAACAATATAGTGCAAGTGATTTTCTCATCCCCAGCAACAGTGGCAATCATAGTTGCTTACTTCTTGGATTTAACTATGAGTCGTGGAGAGGGCTCAACTCGCCGAGACAGTGGGAGACACTGGTGGGAAAAATTCAGGACCTTCAACCAGGATAGTAGAACTGAAGACTTCTATTCACTTCCTTTGAACCTCAACAGATTTTTCCCATCATTTTAAGTGCACTTCCATTTCAAAATGAACAAGAGGGAATCTATCATTCTCTTGATAATCAAAAGTGTGTAATATCTACACAAACAGAAGTATGTATAAGAAAGATATTCGAGCAAGGGTTGCAATTTATAGCAATATAATACTGACTTTGTTTAACAATTGATGAATGGATTGAATTTTCCGTAAATAGATCACTGATAAACGGATAACTTTGTCACCCTTAACTTTACCGTTGCTTCATCATAAATTAAAATCCATTAATTTCTTAACGTCTTTCTCTTTTCATTTCTTTTTGGGCACATTAGATATTATTTCTTTCCTTCAATTTTATTTTTTTACTTCTTATGTAACATAACAGAAAATCAACTTCGAACTCTACAAGTTGTGGCTAATCGACATATGTAATATGCCTATATATGTTTAGTTGGTTATTTGTTTGTGAAGGATGGATGGTACAGACGTGAAAATTAGAGGTGAATTAGATAATTAAACAAGATAGACAATTAATGTATGTCTTACAAACTGCAATTTCTTCTTTTAAAGGAAAACTTTAATGCAGATACTAAAATCTTAAATATAAACTCTTGTTTTAAATACATTGTAAAATTATAAATATATATTTATCCTCATCTGTAATATACATATGGACATTAAAGTAATTTTTGAAACATAGTTCTTTTAACAAAAGGTCATTGAAAACTTTTTTGAACAAGTTATGTATAGCTTGTAAGATTTATTATTGTGACTCATTTAAATAAATGTTATTTGATTTAATGAATAAAGGGCATAAAGATAATTGGTTACAAAGGAAAGTTATTAAAGGATAATTGTTAATAAAATAATTATCTTAAACGTATTAAAAAGATAACTGTTAATATATGCAGCAGTTATATTAAAAGATAACTGTTGATAGGTGTAGTTATATTAAACGTTGGTTCAGTTTTCTTATGAAAAAGAGAGATTTCTAGAAAACTGAATACCACCATTGTCTGCCCATGAGAGTTGTATCCAATCCCTATCAAAGAAGATACAAGTAAAGAAAGGGTCAAGACTCTGAGAAAGCATTCTGCCATTAAAGGATTTTCCCCAAAGAATCTACGAAAGCATTCTACCAATAAAGATCTTCCACAATTATGGACAAAGGTATGTTTATGTGAAACTCATAAATTATAAAGATCCTTTTTCATGTTCTTGATGTCATTGTTATTGAACATGAATTATAGATTAATGCTTACATGTAGTATCAGAGCATGGTTTAAGAATTTGTGATTTTCCATTATTAAGTTTTTGTTGTTACAACAATAAAGTAGTATGGTAGATTTTGAATCTTAATTTTCTGCTTGTTGCGAATATTATTGATCGAATAATGTTGATAGAATAATATCACATAATTGTTATTTCTCACTTCGTATGTATTATGCTCCAATGGATATCATACTAAAGTTCTTATGGTCTTTTCAATCAAAGACACATTAATGTTGGTGATGAAAAGTAAACAATAATGATTGATCACCTTATTGCTCTCCCTAATTAAAAATTGTATCAATGCATATTTAAAATTATATTTGATAAAGTTATATGCATTGTTGTATTGTGATCGAATGACTCTATATTTTGATGACATTGAAAATTAATTATGATCTTAGGATGTGTTTAAATGTTGTTAAAATCCTATAATTTTAACATATTTTTGTACTTTATGAGGTGTTTATATTTTGGAATTAAAAGTAAGGTGGATTTGTTAGTCACCAAAGTGGCCAAATCTGTATGAGTAATTTAATTCCAAATTGTATGTTTATTTCAAGTTTGGAATTAAGTATGGTGAATTTGTTAGTCACCAAAGTGGCCAAATTCTTGATGAATTGATTAGTTCCAAACATTACGATTATGTTTCAATTACCATAACTTTGATGCTATGAATGGTATAAAATTATAGTTTATGTTGTGGTATATTGAAGTTTATTA
>PYAF01003201.1:887230-904924 GCA_007407185.1 Glycine tomentella
GATGATATAGGACCAGGGAGGGAGCTAGGTAGCTCATTTTGGAGATGATATTGGTACATACCCCGCTGAGGGTTGTGGTCCATGGGAGCCTTATTTTGTATTTGTATAGTTTTGTACCCTCATATGTAGAGGGAAGGACTTCTCTGATAGAACCCCTGGTGTGGTTCAAAGCATGTACATAGACTGTATATATATGTATGTAAGTTATCATTATCTCCTGACTCTGTTTATGGTTTATTATCACCTGCCTATTTTATCTGATGTTGTTATATCATAGACTGGATCAACAGGGGCATGTGAAATATGGAATTATTGCATGTGTGCATATAGTGTGGCATGTTTGGTTTATTTGATTTTATTGTCTATACATAATGTATCAAGAGAACCGATCCAATCACTTCCGTCTGGGTTACTCTGATATTGTATGCGCGATTCTGATACTAATTGATGATAACACATCGGGTGCACACGGGGTGTTACAAACATACTATTTGGAAAATATATTAAAAAAATTACAAGATCTAGCATAGTTTATTAATAACAATATGGATGTGCATAAAAAAAAAGAAAAAAAAAAAGAAGGGAAGTTCAATA
Source organism: Glycine tomentella (assembly GCA_007407185.1). Lineage (NCBI taxonomy): Eukaryota > Viridiplantae > Streptophyta > Magnoliopsida > Fabales > Fabaceae > Glycine > Glycine tomentella. The sequence goes on from PYAF01003201.1 coordinate 887,825, forward strand.
ATATTTTGTTTCTTTTTGTGATAATATACATCTTTTGAAAATCAAAGCTAATAAACACTGTGTATTTTTTTTTTAAAATAAGTAAATAGATGCCTAAAAGATATTTAATGTTAGGTAAAAGTATTTTTAATTTATGATATTATTAATAAAATAATTTAAATTAATTAATTTCGATTGTCGTATAACAAAGAATCAAACTATTATTTTATAATATATATTAACTAAATATTATTATTTTGGTAAACATAAATTATTTAATATTAAAATGTTAAAGAATAAAATAAAATGTAAAATAGGAAAAATACAAAAACGAATAATATAACATGCATTATTATTAATATTTTTTATCATTTTTTGATAATGCACAAAGTTGAAGTCATATCTCACAAGAAAGACATTTGAACATACATAACTCTTAAAAAGGTAGTTAAGACAATATACTATCTAGACTGAAAAGATATTTTTAAAAAACTGCAAGATGTTCAATAATGAAAGAAAGAAGTGAAGTTTAATAATATTTTTTTTCTTGTGATAATATCTCTCTCTTGAAATCAGGCCTTAAACAATTGATCTACTTAAGGTTCTATCTCTTGTCACACACCAGTACAAACCTACCAATAATTATTAGATCAGCCAATTGTGGTAAGAATCAACAACATTGGGAAAGAGTGATAGTAACTAACAATAGGTGTTTAATTAGTTTATAGAGCTTTGAACTTCTTGAACAAAAAAAAAAACTTCAATAATATATATATATATATATATATATATATATATATATATAAAACAAAAGATGAAAGACCCAAAGGAGGCGATTGTGAAAATCATAACATAAAATGAAAGAAAACCAGTGCACTTACCTACGACTACTTACTACTATTAAAATTAAAAACATCAAGAAACTTTGACATTAGAATCACAAAAGTAAAAATGAAAAGAAAAAAAATGGATGAGAATCAATAAGAAAGGTGTGAGAGAGATGAAAGATGCACCAAATGCCTACAAGATGTACCAACAAACAATTACTATATTATATATATATATATATATATATATATAACAAAAGATGAAGGACCCAAAGGAAGAGATTGTGAAAATCATAACATAAAATGAAAGAAAATCACTGCACTTACCCATGACTACTTACAACTATTAAAATTAAAAAATCAAGAAACTTTGACATTAAAATCACAAAAGAAAAAATAAAAAGGAAAAATGGATGAGAAGCAATAAGAAAGGTGTGAGAGAGATGAAAGATGCACCAAATGCCTCCAAGATGCACCAACAAACAATTACTATATTACCAGTCGTATAAAGTCTCTTCAGAAGGAAACTATTGTAACGATACCCTGGATACATAGGTAATATCGCTGCCTAAGCATTAAAGAAAGAATGTGTGTGAGAGATGAAAGAAATAATATAATAGGTATTAAAGATTTAAAAGGAAATATTAGAATTTAAGATTTAAAAGAAAAGTTTGGAGTATAATTAATAAAAAGAGCTGTAATTAGCAAGTTTTAATTTTTTACCAAAGGACTTATAATAATGGGGTGTATTTAGCAAATTTTAATTCAACTTTTATTCAAGAAGTGACACGTGTCAGGCCACTTCCTTCTTTTATTATATAGATAGATTAGGTGTTGTGACCACTTATTCCAATTTCTAAATACTCAAACGTATTAGTGAAAGCAAAACATGTGTCTTACTTTATAGGTGCTTTTGACAATTTGTTCATTCCTCTAAGGCTTTATTTGGATATCTAACAATGTGTGGAATGGAATGAAATGGATATCGTAACATTTTTTTGAATAGTTTATGATGGAATGGAAAGAGTTTTTTTCATTTCCTTACTTAAGAAGCGAATAGAATAGTAAGGAAATTAGTAAAAAGTAATTTTTTCCTTTACCTTAGAAAAAAAAATAGAGGTATTTGATGGAATAGATGGTATATATTTCATTCCATTCGATCTCCTTTGTCTCATCCCTTTCATCAATTCAAATATCACTACTACAAAAAAGGTTTTTTACATCGGTTATTTACCCCTTTCTACGTCGGTTGTACAACCGTCGTAGTTATAGGTGTCGTTAAATAAACAAATTTTTAAAGTCGGTTGGCAACCGTCTTAGAAAATGACTTTCTAAGACGGTTGTTATCTAATAACTGTCTTAGAATGTCATTTTCTAAGACGGTTGTTAGCTACAACCGTCTTAAAAAGTCATTTTCTAAGACGGTTATTAGGCTAATAACCGTCTTAGAAATCCACATTCTAAGACGGTTGCTACTTAACAACCGTCTTAGAAAAACACATTTTAAGACGGTTATAAGAGAACAACCGTCTTAGAATGTATCTTTCTAAGACGGTTACTACCTAGAAACTGTCTTAGAATGTGCATTTCTAAGACGGTTGTTACGTTACAACCGTCTTAGAATGTGCCTTTCTAAGACGGTTTTTTGTTGATAACCGTCTTAGAAAGATACATTCTAAGACGGTTTCTAAGTTACAACCGTCTTAGAATGACGCATTCTAAGACAGTTCTCAACCTAATAACCGTTTTAGAATGTGTCTTTCTAAGACGGTTCTTTTGACAACAGACGTAGTTTCGTGATTTTTTTTTCCAATTTTTTTACGCGTACATTAATAGTAGCGGTGGTGATATGATTAAAGTATTACTGGATCATATGAAGTATATAAAAATAAATATTATTTCATTAACAAGAATAAACGCAAAGTTTCACTAACAACAATATACATAAGATAAAATATAACATCTATAACAATACACACCTCTTTTCCTTTGTAAATTTTAATATTCAGACACAAAGATATCAATTACAGGTTTCAAAAATGTCAAATAAGAGTGAGTTGTCAAATAAGACCAGTTCTACACACGTGTTGTCAGGCAGCTGGAAGTTGACACACGAGAGAGTCAAAATATATGCGTTCTTAAGCTACAATCCTTGACCTGCCATAATTATTAGATAAAAAATAGCAATAAGAATATTGATACATCATACTAGTAGTAGGCATACAGATAGATACTTGCATAATATAAAATCTCATAGAACTACCAATTCAAAAATGAAATAATATGTATTGTATGCATATGATATATGAAATTTTAGTTTTACAAGTAAATACTATGAGGAAGAAAGTGGATAATTAAATATGATAATAACTTAATTAATGGCTGAAATAAGAATAAAATAATAATCTTAATTATATTGATCATCTAATTAAAATGAGATTATTTAATCTATTTTTAATTAATGGCTGCATCAACCACATTTCTCTATAATTACCCACATTGTAAAAGTTTTCTATCTTAAACCGCAAGTTAAAATCATGATTTGCATCAACAAGTTAAAGCATGGTATGTTATTGTTAGTTACTAAGCGTGTGAATATTTATGACTTGCCTTTTCCCATTGCAGCAGTTGAAGCAACACCTCCTTGGACAGTCTTGAGGTTCCTATCATAGTAGTTAGCTTCCTTTCATAGCTTGAATGGTGCATCCACTCATTTAGCTTCCTTATTTTTGCTTAGTCTCCAATGTTGTTAGGCCTCTCAATTGCCTCCACAACTGCTTGTGAGAGAGTCTTCAATTGTGCCTTTGACAGCCACTCATTCTCGTCCTTTCCTCTTTTTGCTTTCTGTCATGGTACTGCTGAGCAAATAAGAGGTGCTGAACCTAGTTGGGGACATTGTCATAAGGGTAGTCAGCATGGTCAGGGTCAGGGTCGTTACTCATGGTGTGTGTGGCTGAACACTGCCACCCTCAGACATAGATTGTGTCCAAGTGCTTGGCCATTTGGGTGAGCTGAACGAGATCAAGTGCACCATGATGTATAAGTATATAAATAAATATAAACATATCTCTCAATTTTCAATTCTTGTATTAATAAAGCTTAAGAAGTAAGCTTGAGGTCAAATCCTAAATATAAAATTGTATTAAATATCTAGAGGAAAAACCTTATGACTCATAATAATATAGTACAATGTAACTTAATCAGCTTGCTCTCATAAAGAATATTTATGGTATGTAAAAAAAAATCCATCTTTAATGCGGGAAATTTAAACTAAAAGCCTATATTCAATTTGTCACATATCAAGATTCACAGCAAGAGATAGTTTAAACTGGGAAGGTTTCCCTAGTGCTTTTATCCCAATTCACAAAGCAAGCTATCATAATAAACCAATCCAAACAGCAACGGTTGTATTTTTAGAGTTTTCAGCAAATATTACTAAACAGTGAATATAGATTGCAGATAAATAAATAACAAACATGCCTGAGCATCTTCAGTCATTGAATCTTCCTGGTCTAGAACAATAATCTTAAATGGTGGACTAGGATAACCACTGAAATATCAAAACACCAAAAGAAAGAAGTTATACAAATCTAACAAGCAGAGAATGGAGGGAGGGGGCATATGAAATAGATAACAAGATGGGAATATTAAGTAAAGTATGGCATATGAGATGATAGAGTAAAGCAGATACATACTGCCAATATGAAATAGAAACATGAAGGAGAAAAGCACTGAGCCAAAAAGGTTATTATTTCAAAAGGAGAAAAGCACCGAGTCAAACCATCAACAAAAGAACATCAAAGGGAAGCTGTAAAAATGACCCAATAATAAGCTGACAATGTATATTTAACAGTTTTGAAGAAGAATAGGGAATTGCAGAATAAAAAAACATGAAGCCATTACATTATGCTCAACTTTGTATGACAACTTATACCACCATGTAAATTAATTTTAAAAACTCAATAAAAGTGTGTACCTTGGGCCTTGGCTAAATTCCCTAAGCCTGACATTTCAAGAAAAAGCTGTGAACATAAAGGATTTCATTCAAAACAAATAGCAGAAATTTTTGAATTTCAAAACAATATTAAAATAATAATAATAAAATATAGAAAAATAGTGTTATAAGAAGTAAATGCCACATTCAATAATGAGTAGTAGCCTTGCGGTTAACAACAAAATGCATGGGTAAAGTTAACAGTAACAATGTTCCCTTGATCTTATGATTCATAAGAAGCATTGCGGTTTATTAGCCTAAATTATTTCCCAGTCAAAGTTTAAAATACTTCCTAGAAGTTGCACAACCACCAAAGCAAATTAATCATCATCAAAATTTTATGATAAGCAAATTAATCATCCTTATATATATATATATATATATAAAGACTAAACATGAATAATTGAAAATAAACTAATTAAACCGCAATGTAAATCAATATCACTCGTAACAATTATATAGATAAGTGAATCAATAAACTAACTAACTAATTAAATAATTAATTAAAGATAAACCAGTTTGTATTAACTTAAAAAGATAAACCATGCAGACCTAATTTTCAGCTTTAAACTGGACGCTAGTGCTAAGCTAAGAAGGACCAAGTCCAAGATAATAGGAGCAGTGAAGAGGGAATCCTCGCATGTGTTGTGCAAAACAATGGTGTTCTTTCCACCCATGAATATCTATGAAGTGTACTCATCCATGGCTCTCTTGCTGTCCCCTACGTAAGGCACATACTGCAACGACAAGAAGGTAGATAGAATCAAAGACCTGACACGAGAAAGAAATAGAGAAAAATGGGTGAAACAAATTTACCTTAATAACAACAACATGGGAGGTAAAGTTAATAAAGTTAATAAATTAGCATAAATACAAACAATTCTTCGTATTGTGTTATTATTGGAAGAAATATGATATCATGGAGAAGCAACAAACAAAAGTTTCTAGATCCAATGTCAAAGTTGACTATCGAGCTTTGTGATAATGGCACCCAATAAGTTACTAGAAATTTATGAAATCAATATAAAAAGTGAGAAAATAGTACCTCTGTCTGCTTGAGTACTTTGAAGTACTTTGTCCAAATTCTATCCCAGGATCATGTCATTCAAAAGTGTCAACTGAAATCCCTTAGAATTCCCAAGCATTAGATAGGAAAAAAATTATTAACAATTTGAAGTTGTAAAAATTTCAGGCAAGTATGGAAGATATATATAAAAGTAAGCCATGATGTGTACTAATTGATTTGGAAATGTGCTCAAAATAGTCCCGCATAACATAAGTACTTGGGAAGTTGGTTTAGTATTCTTACTTTAGGCCCACTAATTATGTTGCCTCTAATTAAATAAAGAATGATGTTCTACCTATGGTTTAGTATTCTTACTTAAGGCCCACTAATTATGTTGCCGCTAATTAAATAAAGAATGATGTTCTACCTAGTTAGACACAATCCGTTTGAATTGACATTTGTATGAGCATAATTCATGGACACGAAATTCATTAAAGTCCAAGTATTCACATTTTTTCTGCCAAAATCCAAATTGTAGCTGCAGATTAATTTATAATTCTTCTTTTACATCTTGCATTTTATATATATTTTTTTCACAAATTATCTCATTAAACCTTTTACAAGCATTTTTTCAACACAATAAAAAAAGAAAAAAGAAGAGTGCAAGAGTAGCGAAATGGAGTTAACAAGAAGTCAAACCATTTGAAGCAAAACACTTGAACCCTTGTGCTCATTCAACGGCACAAAGCCTTGCACCTCTTCAAAGATAGGTGTAGTCACATAGGATGGGGTACGTCCTAAAAGCAGCAGAACATGTGTGTTCTAGCTTTGCACCTAATGACTTTGCCTTGTAAAAGAACCGTATTTTCTGACTTGCACCAGCTCTTTTTAATTGGTCTCTCTGTAAACAAAGAAACAAAGAAAGGTTAAGCAGCAGCTGATAGCCCTTAGATTTCCTTTGCTCTGCATTTTGTCTCTTTTTTATGAGCCTTTTCTTTTTTAACCCTTTTCTCTTTCATTTTCTTTCCCTTCTTTTCCTTTTCTTCCCCTCTACCTTTTTGGATGTTTCCTTTCACCATCCCCTAACCCTCCCTCTCTCTCCATCAGAAATAACATCTGCTTCAAGCAGTTTAAGACCCACATATGATACTATCCCCTATATTCAGTCTTTTATCCAATTCATTGTTCAATTAAAAAGAGAAAAAATCAATTATAAATTTATAATTATCATAATAATAACAAGTTCCATGTTGTCTTCAATGATTTGTCTATAATTAAAATTAAAATTACCAATAGAGTACCACGAATAAATTAAACAAAGGGTTTAAATCAAATGTTAAATGTTCTTATAATCATTCAAAATCTCATCATATAGGGGATACGTTTTAACTGAAGTGTTTGGCTTAGTTTGATAAATTATGGCCCATACCTTTACATAAATTAACCCTACTATTTAAAATCTTGAGCCAAAAATGGCCTTCTATCACTGTGAAGCAGAGATATAGCTAGGACTAGAATATATAAGAGCAGATATTAGTATTCGATGTTGGGATCAGAAGCGCTTTTCCTTTCGTATATTACAGATATGGGTGGACCTTTGTAATCCCTTCCGGTCTGTTCTGTATCTTTTTCCTATAACTTGAAGTACACATAGTTTAGGTATGATTATGCAGCACAAACACAAATTACGCAAACCCAAATTCCAAATGCATAATCAAGCATAATGGTAAGATAACAAATGCAAACACAATCAAACACCACCAACCCGACCCCTGAAGGCAGCTGACTCCAATGCCACACACCAAACTTCACAGTCCACACCATTAACATCTAACACCTACCAGCTAAAGTCACATTAAAAACTAAACAAACCAATCCACAACAACAAAAACTGCTATCAACGCACACCACTAATTAAAAACGCAAACCAGAACAAAGACAACCATCATTAAGTCCAACAGCTCAGTACTCATATAAACCCTAAACCACGTAAAAATCCACAATGCAAAAAACCCAACCTCAAACCAGTATTTCACTTCCCCCACAAATCAAAAAACACCCTCACAATCATACCCAGATAAGGCAATGACCCAAAATCGAAAACAACAAGGGAGCAACAGAACATGATCCAAAACAGATAGAAACCAAGAAGAATTGATAAATACCCAAGGGCATAAAAATGTATGTCAGAGGAATCATGAGAGTGAGAGAGGAATTGCACTGGTACCATGTTTTTTCGGAATCGGAACTATAAGACACTTCGAGAGGAAGCCACAGACGCAGAGGCTAGAGGTTACTTCGAAGTTATCCCAAAAACACTGAGTGGGGAGAGTGAGGCTAGAGGTTATACACGAATACCAAATGGCTATGGCACATATGAGTCGCCATGTTTGAAGGAGGTAGATGAAGGTAAAGGCTAGGGCTTGTAAGAAGGAAACACGAGGATGAAAGGTTCTTTGAAAGGTTTTCCTCCGTCTTAAAATGTGCAGTGCCACTAAGTCCAAAACGGTGTCATTTTAATAAAATCATTAAAATGCGCATACATAAGCTACGACGATTTCCCAAAATCGATGTAGTATTCATGATACAACTGCGGTTTGTGTAGGGACCGTCGTTGAAATGTTGGTCTTATTTACGGAAATGCCACCGCACTACTTTCTACGACGGTCTTAGAAGAACAGACGTTGAATGACCGTCGTAAAAGCTATATTTTGTAGTAGTGTATAGCCTAAGTGATGAGAAGTCAAACTTATCTAGCTTTACATGTGTTATTTTTTTCGCCTAATGTTTTTTGCTTGAGCATTCATGTTTGTGCTTCTCTGCCAGGAAAATTTGGAGCATTTCTTGCTTCAATACCTTTGTCAATTGTAGCTGCTATTTATTGCGTTCTCTTTTCCTTCGTAGGTAATAGGTATGTGTGTGATTTATGTCTTATATGGTCAGATGCATTGAAAATATTGCAATGTCAATTAGGGAAAACAATTCTACAATCTTTATGTGTATGAGCAATTTATGATAACTAACAAGTTAATGAGCCATAAACAAAAACAGACAAGTTGACTACAGACTGCCATGAAACTAGACATGCAAAATGTAGTTCCATTTGACTCGTGCTAATTTCATGTTTTCTTCCATGATGAGAAGCATCCTCTGGCCTTGGCTATCTTCAGTTCTGCAATCGAAACAGTTATAGGTCAATGTTCATCCTTGGTGTTTCTCTCGGCATCGGTTTATCTGTTCCAAAGTATTTCAACGAACATGGCCCTGTTCATACTGGCTCCACTTGGGTTTGTATATACTACCTTACAAAGTTACCTTGATTCTTATGATTTTAGTTTTACTATAGCTATCTTTTCTTTGGTTCTTATGGCTCATTGTAACTCTCCTTTTGCAGTTCAACAACATAGTGCAAGCACTTTTCTCATCCTCAGCAGCAGTGGCAATCATAGTTGCTTACTTCTTGGATTTAACTGTGAGTCGTGGAGAGAGATCAACTCGCCGAGACAGTGGGAGACACTGGTGCCAAAAATTCAGGACCTTCAACCAGGATTCTAGAACTGAAAACTTTCTATTCACTGCCTTTAAAACTGGTCAGATATTTACCCTCACATTGAGAGCACTTCCATTTTAATACGAACAAGAGAAAATATATCATTCTCAAGACAATTTATTGTCTCAAAAGTGCTTACACAAATTGCTACAGTATTAATATATTACAACATATCATCGTATCTCTATAGAAATATGTATAAAAGATATTAGAGCAAATTTGTTGCAGTTTATAGCAATACCAACTTGCATGTTAAGTTGTTGTCTTACATGTCCATGTACTTGGAAGTAGAATATTTTCTGTATTAGGAATATCTACATAATACAGGACCATAGTCCACTTATTTGACTCTGCTAAATTATTTCAATTGGGCCTCATGTTTTATTAGGAAAGCCTGCTTGAGCTGTAAGGATGTGAATGTAGTGTCTTGTAGGCTTCAAGCCTGGAATCGGGTCCAAGCTCAAAGTGGCAAACACATGAGAGGAGATGATAATGATGTATGAAGACGATAAATCAAAGGACTAAAGCGTGCAAATTGAAGTATTTAAATTTGTGTGGTGAAATTGGACTTGAAATATATATGGCTTTCTAATAGGCTTATTTAGGCATGGCCAAGCCAAGACTAAGCGGGTCCATATGGCAGCAGCCCTTGTTATGCGGGAATCACGCTCCCGTGTTGTCATATATACTCACATGAAAAACAACAATGATTTAAGTTTCTACGGAGTGTTAGTGTGAAAAATTTATTGTATGAAATGTTAATAATATTGATAATAATATAAAATAATTTTATATTCAGAAAATATTAAAGTCAACACTCAACCGTCAGAAAAAAAGGTCTTTGATATAAAAAATAGGCACTAATAGTTTGTACCAACTATTTGTAAGATATCAAATGTATTTGATAGATATAAGGTTTAAATGTGTTTTTATTTACGCAAATAAAGTTATTTTTTTATTTGACCTTTTCATTAATGATGTGAAAACTTCATTTTTTTACGCAGTATATGGAAGTTTCTAAACAATGTTAGAATTAAAAATTAGACAAATTAATAATGGGCAGATAAAAAACAACTATACTTGTGACGAGAAAATGAACAAGTATCCAATTTTGATTAGTTATTTTTAACTAAATGATCATTAACAGGTAATTTATTTTTTCACCGTAAATTGCATAATTTATCTTGTTATGTACTCCCAACAAGATATAACACAATCGATAAATAGTTGAATTTCTTAAAAATATTAAGAGAGGTTTAATATTCCAATTTTGTGTAAGAAGAATATTTTATTGAAATATTTAAAATTCATTTTGGTAATTTTTACACTTCCAGATATTAGTCTCATGATTTATGGTTATAAAGATACTTTTTTTTTAGAAAGAAGAAAAAAAAAACTTGTTATGCATTATTGAATAATGTTCTTTTATAATATGTTTAGTTTAAGAAAAAAATGAAAGAAAAGAAAAAGGAAGGAAAATGAATAAAAAGTAAAATGATTTTTTAGGTTGTTTGGTATATGAAAAAAATGAGGAAAGTAAAAAAAATCTTTCTTAGTTGTTTATATAATAATAAATAGGCATAATTTTTATGTTGTTTAATTTAAATAAATAATAAAATGTGATATAAATAAGAGTATGGTCTAATATTTTTTAACTCCTCTTTCCCCTTAATTCGCTCATCCATAATCTGGTGTAACAAATGAAGTCTTGGTAATAATTGTGGAACTCATGAGTTGTTTTATTTAGCATTCCAATGTTTAAACCATGTTTGTATCATTCATACTCGCGAAAGTATCTCATATGTAAAGAAAACTGAAAGAGTCTATTATTTTTATTTTTTTTTTCTTTCTAAAAGAAAGTGACAGGACAAGGTGATACCCCCACCCAAATATGTCGTGTTGAAACTATTAGTAAAAATTTATCTAAAAGATTATTGTATAGGTATAAAATGCAAACAATTTTTCTTAATTACAATTATTTAAGTAACTTTTTGGTCTTTAAGGAAATTTTCCTCAGAAGGATTATTCACCCATTAGAAAATTTTAGTAGTGTTCATGGAAATCGAGCCACATTCATAACGACAAAGATCCTTTTGCTATTTGTGTTTACCCACATTAACAAGTTAAAATAATTTATTTATGAGAAATACTAAGGATATTTTTTTAACACTCTGTTTCTAATATCTTTTTTGATTGGTTGACATATTTTAAAAATAAATAATTTTAGTGGAATTCAAGCCTCATTTAATAATTATTTTTCCTGATTTAAATGTGATATTCATCAAAACTAATAAATTTTAATAAATTTTAACTCATCAAATGATAAAAAAAATCAGAAAGAGAGTGTCACTGTTGCTAACATTTCTATTTAGTTATTATAGATACAATTGTTTCAAATTAAATTAATTTTAGATCTAGACTTAATTCTTTAATATAAAATTATACCTGTAAATATTTATCCAAAATCATATTAAATAATATTTCAATATGATTTTAAATAATCTAATGCGAATCCAATCACACTCTACGTCTTCGAATAGGAAAATTGCAAATGTTGGACGAATCATTCATGAGAAGTCATAAGTTATATTCGCAAACAAATACGCCGTATATAAAAGTGAAAGAATCTTCTGAGTGTATGAAATTCAAGAACGTTGGTTAAATAATGAACAATAAAAAATAGATTACAAGTTATATCATGAACATAGGTTAAAAGGAAATACATGATGAAGATTATAGTATAGTGGTTAGTATTTGTGACAATAAATATAGGCATATAGCTGTGAAAAGGTAGAATAAACCAGTGAGTAGCGACAGATAAATCACCACCCCCACCGCATATGTTAATGTGCACTGCCATTAATACATTGCATACACTCATTCATCCTCTCTCCTCTGTCTTGTCTATGCTTGACAACTCCTCGTTTCTGCAAAATAGCAAAAGAAAACCACAAGCAAATAAGAAACGAAACTGTTTCCCACTCTCTCTGCAACTTCACACGCACAAACCCAAAAAAAAGAGAGAGAGAGCGCGAGCAACCAAACAAACAGACAAAAAAGAAAACTTCAGAGACAGAAAGCGAAGAGAGAGAGAGAGAGAGCAAAGCAAAGACACCACTTTTAATATGTCAAACACAAATCCATAAGAACCCAGCAATGACCCAACACCAACAATGCCATCCTCCTCAACAATGCCTCTCTCGCCGGACCCTCCCTTCCTCTGCACCGAAGACGCCAGCGAAGTCACCTCCGACCACCACCCTCCGCCGTCCCCCTTCCCGGATTCCGACGAGGCCGCCATCGCCGAACTCCTCGACGCTGAGCCCCACCATATGCCGGAAAAGGACTACCTCCGCCGCTGCCGCGACCGCTCCGTGGACGTCACCGCCCGCTTGGACGCCGTGAACTGGATCTTAAAGGTAACCCACGCGGTCTGTGACGTAAACGCAGAAAGTCCTTTTGCATGAACCAATGTTTGATGTTTTCAGTGTTAGCAATGCAGGTCCACGCATTCTACGAGTTTTCCCCAGTAACGGCGTTTCTCTCCATCAACTATTTGGACCGTTTTCTCTCTCGATGTTCTCTTCCGGTATTTTACTTCCCCCCGTAAAATGTATCGCTTTTGAGGCAAAAAGTCAGACTCTGTAATACTTAATTATTTAACTATTAATTAATATCTGGTGGCAGCAAGAAAGTGGTGGGTGGGCATTTCAGCTGCTATCAGTGGCATGTTTGTCTCTAGCAGCGAAAATGGAGGAGTCCCATGTACCTTTCTTATTGGACCTTCAATTGTTTCAGCCCAAGTTCGTCTTCGACCCCAAAACGGTTCAGAGAATGGAACTATGCCTTATGTCTATCCTCAAATGGAGACTCCGCTCTGTCACCCCCTTCGATTATCTTAATTATTTCATCTCCAAGCTCCCTTCTTCCTCTTCCCAGTCCATCACCACTGCCTCCAACCTCATTCTCAGCACCACTCGTGGTAAGTGCTAACCTTCTACTTCTCCAAACCACATACCCTTATCCTTCTATCGTCGTTTATCTCATGTGTTTTCATTCGGGCAGTCATTAACTTCTTGGGATTTGCGCCGTCCACCGTCGCCGCCGCCGCCGTGCAGTGCTCCGCCAACGGCCAATTTCCGCTGAGTTTTCATGACAGACTGAACAATGTAAGCTAAGTAAATGTTTATTTTCTTAATTCGACATTTAGTGTGGTTGAAGTAATTTGATTTGGTTTGGTTTAATAATAATAACTATTGGAAGGTTTAAGAAGCGTGGAAAGCTGTGTGTTACAGTGTTGGGTGATGATAAGTTGGTTTTTGTTTGTTTGTTTATTGTTATTAATATTATTATTTTGGCAAATGAATCTTTGTTCTTGGGGGACAGGAAATGGTGAGATGCTGTCACCAACTAATGGAGGAGTACGTGGTGGACACGTGTCCCGCATCCATTAAAGTCAGAATAACCGAGGCGGCGCCGCCGTCCAGCCCCGTCGGCGTGCTCGACGCCGCCACCTGTGGGAGCTGCGACACACCTTCCGAGAGGAATTTTGCTGGCTCAGCTGAGGAACAAGCCGAGCCGCCAAATAAACGGCTTCGATCCTCTCCTTCGGATGCACCGCAGCGGTAGATGCAAGACCGGAACTTCACTTCATTCCCTGCATCATATATAATTCGTATATTCATATTTATAATAATTACAGTCACAATATAATATATAAATGTCTCCTTTTCTTGGATATCTTTTGTCAGGGAGAAAGAGGTTACTTTGTGGTTTTTGAATTGTATTTATCATTATAATTTATATCTTGATTATATAAAAGACCAAGGTCAAGATTTGGGTAGTCTTGGTTGATTCGGCGAAGGTAACTTTTTCAATTTTTAATTTATTATTGTTGTTGCATAATTTTTAACTTGTTATGTATTATTGAATTGAATGATGTTCATATAAATTAATAAATTAATAATTGCGTGGATCTAATGAGTTGTTTGGTTCGATATTGCAACGATTAAACGATGTATGTGGCATTCCTGTTCTTGAAAGTATGGCATCGGTCAGAGAAAATGATGAAGGCTGAAAATATTTTGTGCCACATAAAATGCTTGTGTTATGATGTGTTTGGGGTAATTTTAGAGATATTGGGCTTGAAAGGACAACATGGTCGTAATTTAGAAAGTGGAATTGGTGTGATTGGGCCTAACGGACCAGCGGGGCTGAGCCACGTAGTATTCGACAAGTGGGCCCAGCAGTTGGATATTGAACCATTGGGGATAATTGGTGAGGGAAGAGGTGTACAGGTACATCTCGTGCTTATTACTGTTATTACTGCTATTACTGCTGAGCTTGAAGACGGTGACGTGGGTATGACGGATTAGTGCCACGTAATGTATACGAAAAGAGAGATTTGGAGGGAAAATATATGATGAGTGGGAAATGTGGTGGTGGTAGGGTCAAAGAGAGATATGATTTGACAAATGGCAAGGAAAAGAAGAAATGGTGTAGGAGGGTCATATACACTTGCATCAAATCATCCACATCACGTCCTAGTAATAGTATAGTTGTAGGACAATGGTCTATGGGCTATATAGTCATAGCCTCATAGGACTGTAGGTAGGGGGGAACAAACAAGGAACCAAAAAGGTGCTGTTGAGAATAACGAGACCTTAGGACTTTGGACTACGTTTACCCTCGTAATAATTGAATAATATCCCAATACACACAGCACGGGACGGGGAGAGACTATTTTCCGGGTAATGACAAAGATTTTCGTTATGGTTGACCTTAGGGTTTTTTTTTTTCTTATCCATCATGTTCATAGTTTTCCTTTTAATCTTTTATCGTCATTAATTTTGTTCACTGTGAAGTTATAAATGCTAGCTATTTGTAATGTTTGTTTTTAAGGAGTATCAAGTAATCTATATCGAATGCAATAATGATTTAGAAAATTGGTTTCTTAAACTGAAGTAGATTCTTCCAAATATTCCTATGGCGATTTGCCTCTAACACATTGATTCCAAATTTCCAATCTGCATCTCACTTGAAATCACAGGTTCGGGGTAAAAACTTTGATATGAAAATATTCGTTTCCTCTGTATTCAGAGTTCTGTGCATGCACAGAGTCATATTCTCAACCAGAGTACCAATTCATTCAGTTGGAGAAGCAAAATGTAAGAATTTATTTTTTCAGAAAAAGCCAAAAAGAAGAATATTTAAAAGCTTAGGGGCTACACAAAAATATTAGTGGGTTCTCCTTGGGAATACTATATAGAGCATGGCAAGTTTAATTTGATTGTTATGGGTCCATGCAAATTTTTAGTGTAGTGATCTAGAGTTCTAGACCGTACAGTTAATCAGTTATAGGTTTTATAGGTTGAGCCACAAGTATTAGTAATAGGGCTTCCTTCGTGGGTCGGAGTTTCTGTGTAAGTGTAAGTTGGTCAATTTGAATTTCACATCCCAGCCTGTAAATGGGACCCATGCGATCAGCAAATTTTCCGGCACTGCAGAACGCGTGTGCACGAAAGAATATCTTGTCTACTTTCCAGATAACATTTTTCAAAGAACAAGGGGCTTTCGGACTTTCATTTATGAAAAATCCTTTTTTAATTATAAAAAACTGTTTTTTTTATATATATAAACCATCTTTAAATTTTTATAAAAAATTAGTAAAGTTAACTTTTGAATTTTACAACAAATTTTTAAATATAAAAATACTGTAATATTTTTAAATTATTAATTAAAAACTAACACGTGGAGGAATATGGAATCACACAATCTATAAAATTGACAAATATTCTTTTTTCATGAATTTTTTAATTTACGTAATTTGTTTAAATATAAACCGAGAAAATTACAAGATAAATATAAATAATTAATTTCAATTACAAGACTGATTTATAAAAGATTAAAATTACAATTTACAAAAGAAAACAAAATTATTCTTGATCATCCCAAACAAATTCCTCAGTGATATGATAAATTAGTGTGTTGTTAACATTATTATTATAGTATTAGTTATCTTTGTTATTTAACAAGAAGATTAAAAGTAACAACAAATAAAAAGTTATGAAATTTTGATTGGTTAAAATTTAGATTAAGAATAAAAACAAATTATAAAATAAATCCTTCTTAAAATTAGTTTATTGTGTATGAAATAGTTATTTAATTTTGTTGCTTAGTAAATAATTTTTAGTATATTCAAAATCAATTGAGTCAAGATGAGTCCGCAGTTGATTGTGACTTTTCTGAGTCAAGCGATCAAATTGGAAAACTCACACAAGGAAAATTTATATAACTAGTTAGGTTTTGTGTCTATTATTTTTTAGTTCCAATTTTCTTAGGATTTATATTTTAATTTATTGAATTTTGAGTGTAACTTAGTTAGTTAAACATTATATGTGAGTTGTTGTAAATTTTATGATATATTCATTGCCATCAAAAATGTTTGCTAACTACTTATCATGTCTTAAAATATTTTAAATTTATTTTAATTACAAAGAAAAATAAAAATAAATTAGAATATAAAAAATGAGAAGTTATTTTGAAAGTAAATTTCATTCTTATGAAAATATAGGGTTCCCAATCTTTTATATAGGAATAAAAAGAGGGTAAACTATGTGTAGTATAGATTCTTAGTAGCGGATCATATGTAACAATATTTTTTTATAATTTATATCAAATACGAGAATGTTACATTTTCAAACTCTTATTTTTGAAAATAAATTTGTATGACTTGAAATAAAAA
>PYAF01003201.1:912607-926035 GCA_007407185.1 Glycine tomentella
ATTTTAAAAGTTTAATAGTTTTTCCTCTATATCATATTATTGACATGGAGTAATTTCTATAAAAAATAATGACTAATTTTAATAAGATACCGTGAGTATACAATTTTTGTTTATTATTGAAGAACTAAAATAAAAGATAAGATAAAACTATGACAATTATTATATGAAGTCTATCCAAATGCTAAATACAAAGGCACATTCCTCTCAATTTAAAAATGAAGATTTTGTTAATTAATATCCTTAAAATATTTGTTAAAGATCTAAAAAAAATATTTATTATGTAAATCTTAAGAAAATATCAAAAAATCATGAATAATATAATTTTTCACTTTTAATAAAAATATTTATATTTTAATTTATTTAACAAATAAGCTTAAGAGCTATGAACATTTATACTTTAGGGTACAGTTAACAGTGACCTGAAAAATATATATTTATATTTTGAGTTAGTTATCAAATAAGCTTAAGAGCTATGAACATTTTTGGGGAATTTTGCTATGAAGTTTAAAATTGTCCCCCTCACGAGTGAGAGAGGAAAATTATCGGTTGTTTATTGGATAAAAAAATAAAACAAATAGTTTTTATTTTAAAAAAAATAAAAAAGCATTTTTCGACGCTCTCCCTACATGTTGCGCTATGTCATCTCTGTTTCAAACCCTTCTCGTGGACTTCGAGAGCGTGGCCCAACTCCTTGGCCACATTAAGTTCCTCATCCACCGCTGCACTCGCAGCCCTCGACGTCGGTCTATACTCTGAGGCCATTCGCCACTTCTCGAAAATTGTCGACGGTCGGCACAACGCGCCGTAGAGCTTCCTTGTCGGATGCTACATGCACCGTTCCCAAGGGCTTGTTAAGGAAGGCGGCAAGGGCTGACGAAGGGGGGAAAACGAAAGGCGTTTTCTGGTCTCCCCTTCACCGGGGGGTGCTTGTGGGGGGCTGGGGGGGGGGGGGGTGGTTGTGCCACGACGAAACAAGGGAATGAAAGGCCGTTTTTGCGTTGAATGCTCTTGACCCTGCCCACAATGATGGCTCTGTTGTCTTGGGGAGCGTTGAAGCTTGCTTCTTCTCCAGAGTTTTCTTGAATCGCCGAGTCAATCACTGATTGCAATTGCACCCTCGCATTGGACCCCACTCGTGCGAGTCAATCGCCATTTTTGGGTTTTCTGGATTTTTTTTACAGTCAACATAAGACAGTGGTGGTGGAGTACATGGTGGGAAAGGGACAGTGGTGATGGAGTACATGGTGGGCGGTGAAGGTGCGGTGGCCATGGTGAGGAGGTTTGGCATGGTGATGATGATTTGTCGGAGAAAGAATGAGAAAGAGAAAGGATGAAAATAGGGGAGAAGGGGGGGTTTGGTGAGGTTGGCAAGCTTAACTAAGGAGAAGAAGTCGAAGACAACAAAAACGCAACCATGGCGGCACAATGGTGAGGAGGTTTGGCGTGGTGGTGGTGGAGAGAGACGAGGGGTGCAACCATGGCGGCACAATGGTGAGGAGGCTTGGCGTGGTGGTGGTGGAGAGAGACGAGGGGTGGTTGTGTGCGTGGAAGTTACTTGACAAAAAAAAATGCAGTCAATAATCAATTTTCAATCTGGACCGTCTATTATTTTAATAATATATCCTAATAATATATCCTATGATCTAAAATAATATTTCACCAGTACCCAAAAAATACTAACTTCATGTTAGAATCCGGCTCTAACATTTATACTTTAGGTACAGTTAACAGTGACCTAAAAATAAAAACAACATTTGACGGTGATCCACTGGTTCCATGATCAGTTCCACTCGTTACATGGTACGAGGCTTTCAGTCAATTGTACGGACGAGCGTATGTGAGAGTTAAGTGGCCGTACAAAGAATTGTCGCGATATTTTGCGCGTGATAATTAATTAGCACACCAAAAATATTGCGTGTAATAACATGTTTTAATTATTTAACTTCATATTATAATAAAAATAAAATTTGAGTTTTAATATGTTATTAATATAATTGAACAATATATTATCATCTAGAAAATAAGAAAAAAATTGACTTCTGTCAAAAAAGAGAGAAAAAATTGTCCACACTACAAATCATACTTAGCACAATGCAAATCGTCAATCAGATATATAAGATGATGTCTAAATATTAGTGATCTTAAAATAAAAAAATGATAAACTATTATATCGTCTACAAATTCTAATAATTTAACAGTTATATTGTGAGATTTAACAAAGATAATATATATATATATAAATAAAATTACACTATCATAATTTTAACAATTATTATATCATTTTATAAATTTTAATTAAATAATATTATTTTAAAATTCAGCGTTGATTTGAAAATTTCTTTAAATAAATCACATATATAAAATTTTATATTAATTTATATATTTTTATTATCTCATATATATATATATATCTTAAACTTTAAATTCATCACGATAAAATTACCTTAATTAATTTGAAGTTAAAAAAAGTAATATAGTCTCGTTAAAAACTATTTTTGTCAATAATCAAATTTAAAACTATTTTAATCATTCAATCTTAGCTTAAAAACATATCGATATTGATATATGTTTTGAATAAACAAAGGTAAAATAAAGAGAGTTAAATTGATTCGCGCTTTGCTTAGAGCTGAAAAATAAAAATAGAAAGTAAAATATTTAACTGAACCAAGTCTGCGAAATGGATGGATGGTACTGTAATTTAAAAAGCATGAATGAATTCTATCATTGATCGACCAGCTGTCATTAGGCCCCAGTGTAGCCACAAACACATTCTAGCCCACATTTTTTTAATGTGGATTTCAGTTCAGGGCTTGCTGATTCTGAGTACAAGGGAGTAACGTCTTTCTTGATTCTTCCTTATCGTTTTATCATTTACTGCATATGGGGAATAGTGAATATTTGAGAAATTTATAAAAGGACACCAAAGTGACCACTAAAGTATAGGTTTATTTTTACAAAAGAAATAACAATAATGTACTAGTACCTTTCATTACCAATTACCAGCTAATGGAAGTTGACACTTTCGAAGGGGACTAGGTCAAAATATTAATGGGCCCCAAGCTGTTGAGAAGCCTCATCTCAGCAATTGTGAAGTTATGGCACATATGAGCTGGATTTGAACTGGGGTGCAGTTAGACTTGTCCGCAATAGGGATAACTACTCAAAAAAAAAAAAAAGGTGAGGGTAAGAAGACAATTATGATGCCATGGCTAGGGAAGTTCCACTTTGGGAAGGTTCGATGTTTATACTACCCTTATTTATTATTATGATTGTTTGTTGCACTATAGTACTGGCCAATGATAATGAGTGATCCAAGAGGGATAATTTACACATGGCTTTTTAAAGTTTTTTCCCCCCTTGTTTGCAATTTGCATCATCATTGCCATTCATGTGCTCTCTACACAAGCCATGTAGCCTTTGCATATTGCATGCAATATTTCTAGTGATATTTATATTATGGATCTTACTAATCAGTATCTTAAAAATATTGATTAAGAAATTAAAAGAAAAATATATTTATTATAAAAATTATAGAAAAAACACAAAAATATCATAAACAACATAATTTTTTTAATAAAAAATATTTTTTACTTTAAATTCATTAATCAATATTCTTGGAATACACCGGTTAGCATTGCCTTCCATTATTTACGACCCCTTTCTTTGGCTTTAGGCTCCTAATGGTTGCTTCCAATTGTTTCAATAATCAGTATGGATCACCAACCCCTCCCCCGAAAAATGAATAAAAATATAAACCTCATCAATACTAGCTAGGAAGCTTCGTTAATTCTACTTTCCATGTTGGAACAGACTATTTCATTTTGGTTGATTAATATTATTTTTAACCAAACATTGACCATTTGGTTTCTCGTATCAAACTTTAATATGAATTGACGGGTGGCTCAACTTTGATTGCTGGTATATAAAAATAGAATAACCAAACTTAAAATCTAAGCATATGATGGAACTCATCACCAAACGCACCACTCGAAATGAAGTTTCCATTTGATTGTAATACTTGATCTTATCTTGATTCATAGAAACGTATAATAGCACGCAAGAAAACACAAAAACATAGTCGATAGGCACAAGTAACTATGTCACTTATTGTTCGATATATATATATATATATATATATATATATATATATATATATTGACTTTATTAGAAGAAGTTAAATTTATTAATATATTATTTTAATGATTTCTTAATATTTAATTTGAAGGACATTAATTTCTACATAGAAGCTTAAAAAAATATTGCTTTGCGAGCATCTAACTTTCTATAAGTTAAAAAAGCACTTTGCTTCCACCTAAAGAGTCAAACTCTGTGTTGAATATTATCTCAATGTTTGAATTAATAGATATGGTTGATTTTTATTGTTTGAATTATTTAAAATAAAATGAAATAAAATATACCAACAATTCATTTAATAAAATGCATACTTCATTTAATAAAATCTTCAGATAACGTTATAATATATTTAAGATTTAAACTCAAATATATAAGAAAAAAATTAAACTCAAAATAATTAATTAAATTAAAATAATTCTATAACAATTGATCCACCTTGTATTCCATCAATAATTAAAGATTAGCCTATCTCCTCTATATCTTTTCTTTTGCAATATAAAAGGTCTCCAAGACAATTAGTACGTCGTTCGTAGTACTTCTTTTATTTGACCATCATCACGTGCACCTTTTATTTTAAGAGGTATTCTTAAGAATCATTGTCCATATTGTGAACAATATTCATTTGTTGCCTAGATGGATCGTCAAACAATTATAGTATTTTTTAGGTAAAAAGGAATAAAGGATAGACATTTATTAAATTTTATCACATAAAGTTTCAAATTTAAACGAGGTTTTTAAACATTCTGAAATATTAATAATTAAATAGACTTTCGCTTATATTAATTATTAAACGAAATCGATCATTACTTGACTAACACGTGTTCATTAACAATTTAATGCACACGAAAGTTTTTAATTTAATCATAATTTATTTTAAAATTAACCATTTTTTTAATTTTTCTATTTTGTGTATATTGTTTGGTTTATGTATAATTTTAGTTTTTACAGTATTTAATTAATTTGGTCCTCCACACCAAAAAAATAATAATTTGGTCCTTTCGTAAGTTTACTTTTATTTATTTAAAATCTTTATTTTTCATTTTCCATTTTTTGATAATTTTCCATTTTCCATTTAAAACTATCTATTCAAGAAAAAAAAATGCTGGTGGGATTTAAATAGAAGTGCATGTGCTCGTGCAGACATGTGTTTGAATAGTATGTGTTATTGGAACTTCGCATACATGTAATCATATACCAATATACTACCATGCTCATGGATTTGAATGTTTTAAAATATAAAAGTATCAATTCAATAAAAACAAAGTATCAAGCTATTTTAAAAAGCTAAAAAAAAAAATCAAGAAGTTCATAATTTATTAAAAATATCTAAATATTTTATAATTATCTATTTTTTTTTTAATAATAGTAGTTATCACTTTAAGCTTCTCCTTTTGAATACATAGTAACAGTACTTTCCATGCACACGTGCCCACATGCCTATCCAAATCCTGGCAGTGTAAATTCTTGAAAGGAGAGAAGGAAGGATTGTGAATGTGATTGCATGTGGATACATAAATTCCTAGTCAACTGCACTATGCCCCAAAAGATTTTTACAGTCTCTCTACTGATGCAGTTATGCTAAAAGTTAATTTACCTTTGCAGTTGTATTAATTAAATATTAAATAATTTGCATTATATTTAATGTTATGAAAATCTGTGTGTTTTAATTTATATATTATGATATATATTAAAAGTATTCGCTCAAAACAAAAGGAATCAATAAAAATGATCTTTATTAATTAAAAATATAATTTTACTTTTATATTTCTAAAAACTTCATTTCATAACCCACGGAAGTTGTGTATATAAACATAATAAAGAAAGATAAGAAAGGGAAATAAATAATAAATGCAATGGATAAGGTGATTGAAAAAGAAGAAACAATAAAAATACAAGCTAGGCATAAAAGTTAAAATGTAAAAGATTGATTAAGATTATTTTTTCTTTTTTTTTTTCGTGCATGGATAAAAATTAAAGAATACTGGTAAATATAGAGTGAGAGAGAAAAAAATGAATGATAGTTGGTGATATTTTTTTTCTGTGGGATGAGGTTTTGGGATATAAATAAAAGAAAGGAAAAGAAAAGAAGATTGAAGCATAATATTTTAAGTGATTTTAATGATATTCTCAAGTTAGAATTAAAACTTTTACTTTACTAACCTGCACTACAAAGATGAATGTTTTTAATTAAAATAATAATAACATATAAAATAATATAGAAAGTTAAGAAACAAAGACTAGGTCATTTCAACGTGCAATCTGCATAAACTAATGGTAATACAATTGTATTTGCCTTGATCCATTGTTTTTAAAGTGTACAATTGCAAGTTTGAAACCTTGAAATTTAAACTCACCACTCATAATGGACACATAAAAGGAAAATATGGGCACTAGGATATATACCAAATACAATGTAGTACTGTACTGTCTATGTTCAGAACAGCATACTTCTTTTTTGCATTCGACCTATGAATCATGTTTATGAATACTGAATAAAATCCAAATTCTAGGAGGATCACTTATACTCCTACAATGAAGCAACACCCTTTAGTAACCAATAAAAAAAACCAATATATATATTCTTGAATTCTTCCTCTAAATTGGGATATTATAACAGTGGTCATAGACAGAGAAAGAAAGAGATGCATTGCATAGTACTCCTATACAGAGGAAATAGACGTGCACCCTGTTTTGTTAAAAGGGTACACAGTGCTTCGCTGTCTAGCATGTGAAGGGGGTGTGGCTTTCTCTCTCTATCACTATAATCCACACAACTGGCACTTACTCATTGGCATAGAAAGGGAGAGTGAGTGAGGACAAAACTAGTCTAGGATTTGAGTCTGATTCTCTATGGTCTTTTCCACCTCCAATCCACTCTTGTTATTATTTCTATACAACTTGGTTTGGTCATTGGTGTGAGGACATTGCACCCCAAAACCAAAACCAAAACCAAAACCACATTGCCATTAAGCCATACCGTTAAAACTTAAAAGGGTGTGTTTTGAGTTCCACAACTTGTTCCATTCTTTTCATCCTTTTACCACTCTTTCATCATAAATTGGAGTCGCCTATAGTTTCTTATATACTACAAAATATAGAAGAAAAAAAAAAAGAAAGGAAGATGAATACATTTAGTTCCGAAATATGCAGTAGTGGGTGTGAGTCTGGTTGGACTCTATACCTGGAGAATTCTTTCCTTGAGCAGAATGCTGCTGCTTCACATAGAGGTGGAACTGAGGGGTTTTATGAGGAGGAACACAAAGACAAAAGATTCAAAGGTGAGGAGGAGGATTTGTCCATGGTTTCTGATGCTTCTTCTGGACCTCCACATTTCCCAGATTATGATGAGGCTTACTTCAATGAAGAAGTCAATGGTTGCTTTTATTCAGCTTCCAACAAGGCAGTGAAGCTGGCCAAGAGTGGTGCAAAGAAGCAGAAAGTTAAAGAAAATCAACAACACCTTCAAGATCAGCAGCATCTGCCTTCTTTTCTTCATGACACTGCTAGCTCTCCTGTCTTTGACTTTTCCACTGTAAGTTTGAGGCTTGCGTGCTATTTCACTAGTTTTAGTACAATTTTCCAAAAACGATGAACTGCTTGCTTGCTTGTATTGTGTTTGTTACTCTATGTTCATTTTTTGACAAATTTTCAGAACAATGCTAATGTGGCCAACCAACAAACTTCCATAGGGAGTATGTTAGATTATTCACAAGGTTTTTCTGCAACTTATTTTGAGGTACTTTGCTTCATTCTCTTATTTAACACTTCTTTAGAAGAGGCAAATAGTTAGAACCATTTTGTATTCTTGCAGGGAAGACCATCACTCCAAGAACACTTTGGTTTCTTACAATCAGGAAATGAGCTTCAAGGCAACAAGTAAGTTTCTTCTTATGTGTAGGGGAAGAAAACAGAATTCTAATTTTTGGTAGTGATTGTGATCATATTTATTTATTTGCATTCTTTGTTTAGCAGATGGTTTGGAGGTAAAGGGATGGGGATAAGGTGAAGATATATCAGTTTTTGCTAAGGATGGAGAATCATGGTGTTGAAGGAATTTAGTATTGAAAGGGACCCTGTACCTTTCTCTGCATTTCTCTTGTTAATGTAGTGGAAAACAACCTGAAAAGGCAAGTTAGATTTTTTATTTTATTTTTTGCTGTAGGAATTTTTAATTTTCTTGTCGATGAATGATGATTACAAAGTAGTAGATCAGTTAGGCAGGCTTTGTGTATGTGTAAGCATGCTCTCCTCTTGTTTTCCATGAAGCCTCACTCTCAATATAAATGCAGTACTAACATTCAATCTCTTTAAAATTGAATTAATATTTGATTGCTACTCCATCGCTTTAAAAATGAAATACTATAATTAACCTGGCTTATTTTTCGTTGGCTGTATAAAATTAGCACTTTAATAAATACAACTTTTCCACTTTAAGAGCTTCCAAGTTGAGTTGAGTAACATGCTAAGAGCAGATCTTATACATGTGTCTACATTCAATTTAAGGTGAAGGAAGAGTACACTAATCTTTAATTTAATTTAAAATACAAAATCTTAATTCATTTAAATTCAATAGTAAACATGTTTATTTTAATAACAAATTTAATTGAAAAAATATTTAATCAAGAAAGGAGTCAGGAATAAACTAAGATATCCGCTTGTTAATCCAATGGGATAATTTATTTGGTAAGTAGTAAAGCAAAAATAAAAAATAATTGCTGCCGACTTAATATATCAATGCTCGATTCACAGATAATTCAGATAAAGGTGTTACGTGATTCTTTTCTAAGTTAGCTAGGTAGGATCACTTTGATCATTTACATTTGATTATGTAGAATCTTTATATATTATTAGTTCTAGTAGCCATGATTACAATAAATTAATGGGAAAAAAAGGTTTTAATCGTTAAAAGGGACAGTACCTTTAAGAGTGTTAGGGGGAGTCAAGACAAGACAAGGGTCCATTATTTTTCTTGGTTCAAGTGTTTTCAGAATTAAGGCTTATTAGCCTGCTTCCAGAAAGAAGAAAGATGGTAAGTAGTGTTATGAGGGATGGGAAATGAGGACCTTGTACTAAGATGAGGAGGAAATGTCAAAGTTGATGTTGGAATATTTGATATATATCTCTTTAAAATCTCTTTTAAGCACTGGAGATCCTGCCTGTGATCTTCCGGACCCAAAGAAACATGCCCCATTTTGTTTAGTTTGTCAACTTTATATCTTTTGGAAGGATCCTCTTTTTTAAAATATGAATATGTAATGTTCGTTTTTGTGGGTTTGTTCCCTCCAACTCTGTCTGCTTGGAAGCTCTCATAGGATTTGATGTCATCCACAATCCTGCCTTTGATTTTTTTATTCCTTTACTTATTCCTAGTCAGATCCTGTTAAAATAAAGAAAAATAATCTTGCATGAGTCCAGATACGTTGAAAAAGTTAAAGAAAAAGATGCCTATTGAGAATTTTGGATGACAAAAATCATAATCTCAGCCCACACGCTCTCTCATATAATTGAGTTATTATATTTATACTCAATCAAATTTTTCGACAGATTAATTATAGACAAAATGAATACTTTATACTACCCGTAATATAATGATCCAAAAACTTCCAAAAACCTTTTGTTTTTCTCATTTCTATTTCTTTTTTCTTCCTATCTATCTCATCATTTCTTATCACATTCATTAGTTTTTTTTTCTCTTTATCTTTTTTCTTTCGACTCATATGGTATAAAAGTAAGATCTGATCTTAGAATTTGCCTATATAATTTTGAAGTTAGGCAATGGGAGTCTTGGTAACTAAAAAGTAATAAAATAATTAAAAAGGTTAACTTGCAGATAAATCAAACAAACAAACTTATAGTGAGAGAAAATAATATAAAAATGATGAGCCCAGGTGCATTCCATCTAAAATCTAAATGGATAAGAATGTAAAAGGGTGTGGGAGAAACATTTCTGCTCTTCCAACCACCGCCCAATCCAAACCAGGTTATAAGAGAGTAGGGAAGGTGCTTTGTTGCTTCCAACAAGTTTATTGTTTCATCTTTATATTTTTGTGACCATTGCCAATTTAGTATGGATGTTTCTCTCTTGGGACAACTTCTGCACTCATGCGGGTTGCAAGCTCAATGCCAAGGACTGGATAAATTATTGTATATATATCCTTCGAAACTATATGATTATGACCGATACTTAAGTGACATATAATTGAGTTTTTTAATTTTAAAAAATTAATAAAATTAAAAACATTAGTGTATTATTGCCATTGGTTCCGTAATGGCTCCATAAAATAAATTTTGCATCATGAAAATCTCTAAGTTACAAAGAGTTGTGGTGCCTGTCATGTGCAAAAATAATTAATTTTCCTTCACAACCATGAATCAAACACACAAGTAGTAGTCTCAGGATATATACTTCTTCCGTTCTTAATTATATAATATGTTAATTAATTTATATCTTTTAAAAAAGTAGTTAATCATATTAAATCTGTAAATTATTTATATTATTGTTGCAAAATTTTTTTTTCTTATTTTTATATTCACTTAATTATTTTTTATTAATATTTGGAAAGAAAATAATTAAGCAAGAGTATATAAGAAAAAATAATTAATACATCTAAAAATTAAAAAAAGTTCTTACAAAAAAACAAATAAACTTTTATAAATCATCTAATAATTAATTACAAAAGGATTAATAATTTCTCCGAGGACATGAATGTGTTAAACAGTATAACGGGCAGTGAGTAACTCATTACGTCACTGCAAAATTCCACGACATCGTAGGAAAGTGTTTACTTTAGTACTATATTTTCTGATGCAGTAAAGGTAAAATGCAATTTCACTTGACACGGTATAATGTAATGGCTTTTATGCCCATGGGAGAGCAACATTCTTCATTCACCTTTAGTCAAAACCCACACTTCAAATCCCAAAGGAATTTTGTTTTCTTTCAAGTGTAGACTCTTATTTTGGAAAATCGTACTTAATTTCAACTGTTCAATCTCGGGCTTCACATGTGGGATACTGGATTCTCTGATACAACTCGTGGACAAGATTAAGAAAACCAACTTGTACCATTGGATAACTACGTGTGACTGATCATGAAATTTGATCCTTCATAATGTTAATACAAACAAAACCTTGATGGGAGATTCATATATATACAGGTACAAACTGCTAGAGATTTGACTCAAAATATCTACTTTGAGGGCCATTGATAAAGGAAATTCAATCTTACAACAGGCTTCATATAGTTATTTTTATTCCCAAAGTATAAGATGGGCTCTTCCAATTAAACTGACACAAAGTTATGGGCAGGATATGCAAACCACTAGTTACATAATGAGCTGGTGACTATGCAAGTTACAGTGTCAATTACCACAATGCTACTATAGAATTTCTCACAGTATTTATCTTTTAGATGACCTTATTAGGTTTGGGAGCTAAGATTTAAGAATGATAATGAAATTTGGCTTTAAATCCCCAATTGTGAGCAAAGAATGCAGGTGGTGATTGGTGAACCTAAAAGTAATGCTTGACTACACTACCAAATCATTCGGCAGCTCAGTCACATAGATCCTTGGTAATTTTTTTTTAAGGGATGACTTTCAGACCTTAACTTGCCAATAATATTTTATTTTCATATCCTTTGAACAAGTCATGGCAATGCAGTGAAATGCTTATCTTATTGTGCAACAAACTATTGCCCTCTCCTATTCAGTATCTATCAAATTTCGGTGACCCATCTTTCAAGAAAGAAACTGCCACCATATACATAAGGCTCTAATTGTTGGAGCAAATGGAGAATGTGATGCCAACCAATGTCAAAAAGGGAAAGATAGTTATTGTGGTACAATATACTATTGAAGAATGTGATGCCAACCAATGTCAAATTAAATTTATTAACTCAATCACTTGAAATGCTTGTACTTGGAGGATTTCGAGGACAAAGGAAATCACAATCTACAGGGTGTCTACGTAGGTCTCTAATGTATAATTTGTTGGTTTATTTTGATTGACTAAATCAAAATCACATAAGGTGGTCCACTCACCTTATCTTTTAGGATTAAGTTGTTGTTAATCTTATCAGTTAATTTTATCTCTTATCTTTTTAGCAACTAAGCCCACGTTTTATGCATATCAAAAATAATCTCTTTGATGGGAAGAGATTATAAAAGGAGATGTGCACTATGGCCAAGGTCCCTGTGCTTGCTATCTGAAATTCTTAATACACCATCAGTGAGTGATAGTGAAAGCATAGAAGATCATTAAGCCAAAAGTCAGATTACTTTGGAGACTCAAACTGTTTACAGATTACTTGACTTACGGACAGCTGCAAATCATCTTCAGAGCAAATAAGAATAGCAATGGCGGGAGGTATTTATGATCTTAATTTTTTCGCACTTAATCTAATTGCTTATGTTCATTGTGTATAAGCATGATTAGATTATTTAGTTTTTTCTTACATTTGGTATCAGAGCACGTTTTGCCTCTGCCTTGCTTTTGTTTGACACTCGTATATGTGGAATATTGTTTCATTGAAATATGGGTATTTTATTTGAACGTTTTAATTATTAAGGAGCCTTGAAATCATATGGAAATTGAATTTCTAAGCTTTCTGTAAATTAAAACATGAATTTCGGTATTAACTAAGAAAAACATTGGATTTTTATTTTTGTTGAAACTGGGTCGAGTCAACTCGTTTGAAGATCAAAGACAATAATATCAATGAAACATATTTCAATTTCGTGGCTTTGAGTTTTGTGAAATTAACCCGTATTCAATTTTTGGTTTTTGTGTCACGATTCACATTCACATTTGGTTTAAAGTGATATTGTGTGTCACAATTTATGATTTGAAAATTTCACATTTTGACACGTAAATTGTATTTTTTATTTATGTTACTGTTACTATTGTCATTTATGCTATTTGCGTTGTTGAACTTTTATTTTGATCTTTATGAACCAAATAAATGGCTATAAAGCATTTAGAACTAATGACAATTTTATGATGTGTTCACATAATTTTTGTCATTTAGATATTCAGTTTATATCTTTTATTCCATAAAGATAGGAATATTTAGATATTAGTTTATATCTTTTATTTCATAAAGATAGGAATATTTAGATATTCAGTTTATATCTTTTATTCCATAAAGATAGAAATATTTAGATATCCAGTTAATGATATTCAGTTAATATCTTTATTCAATAAAGATAGAAATATTTATATATTCAGTTTATATTTTTTATTCCATAAAGATAGGAATGTTAAGATATTCAATTTATATCTTTTTATTCCATA
>PYAF01003201.1:926135-940143 GCA_007407185.1 Glycine tomentella
TAATTTTATCTCTTATCTTTTTAGCAACTAAGCCCACGTTTTATGCATATCAAAAACAATCTCTTTGATGGGAAGAGATTATAAAAGGAGATGTGCACTATGGCCAAGGTCCCTGTGCTTGCTATCTGAAATTCTCAATACACCATCAGTGAGTGATAGTGAAAGCATAGAAGATCATTAAGCCAAAAGTCAGATTACTATGGAGACTCAAACTGTTTACAGATTACTTGACTTACGGACAGCTGCAAATCATCTTCAGAGCAAATAAGAATAGCAATGGCGGGAGATATTTATGATCTTAATTTTTCCGCACTTAATCTAATTGCTTATGTTCATTGTGTATAAGCATAATTAGATTATTTAGTTTTTTCTTACACAATTCCATAGGTAAAGCTACAGTGTACAGAAGCAAATTCAGTGTCATCTGAGCACCGACTGAAAATAAAACAATTAAGAAAACCTTTCACTTGTTTTTTTGAAGTCAATCAAGGATACCCTTTTCTGTATCTGAAAACTTCCCTTCCTCTCCCTTCAATGTTCCTTCCATCAATTCAAAGTAATCCTTGTAATTACGCTTGTAATAACTCTCCAACCTCTGTTCATGTGATAGAAAACTAATTAGAAAAACATAAATGCACATCTTATGCTCATTCATGCAGACACTAAAGACAAATGTTGAATGTGGTTGACTAGAAAATAATATTCCTCAGCTGGCAAAGTATCAATTAATTCATTGACTCATATACTTCCACATTAAAAAAACGTTAATGCATCTTATACTCTTCTCTAACATTTAACTGCACAGGCGGGAAATTCAGCTAGTGATTTGCTTACCTCATTGTCATTTTTCTCCTTGTTTTCCTCTGATTTATTCTGATATTCTCATAACAATTTCATTACAATATTTTTCCTTAATGTTAGCAAAGACCAATACAACTAATTGTCATAACACAAGACAAAAGAAAAGTGAAGAGAGAATGAGTATACTTTTAAGAAGCTGAGTCCTAGATTCAGGTTCAGGTACTTGGGGGGTGGCGATTACAGTTGATAAGACAAGTCCTCTTCTTCCAAGTTCCACATTGGTGCTTAAGGTTGGTGTGGTTACAATTCCTTGTGTTCTGGGAACTGCTTGCAAATTAGAAGCATACTTGTTTACTGTAACAGTTAGTGCCATCAATATGCTTTGCCCTATTTAACTCATTTAATATTTTCATCTGTCTCTTGTTTAGCAACAATAACAATAACTTCAGTGTTAAGAATATTATAAATAAACAGCAGACAGGCCCATTATCCCATTTTGGAAAAATAACAATGGTCCATAATAGCTTTTTCTATTATATTTTCTGTCATTTTTTAACACACTAATTTTTATAAAGGTTTTTTTAAAAAAAAATTTTAATGGACCCACAAAATTAAAATGTTAAGCCACAAAAAAATTATATTGAAGATTATTGATGTTTGTTTTTTTATAGATTTTTGTAAAGGGACCATTTTACTCAATGTTTTTCATTTTAAAGTTAAAATTAAAAATAACTTTAAAAACTAGTTACATTTATTAGCAAAGTTTGACATAATTAGTCGATAACTGAATTCTTAAATATATTGATTAGGACTTATTTGTTGGTTGTATGTATTAAAAATCTCTATTAAGACAAATTGTTATCAACTAATTTGAAGGGTGATTCCTTGAGTAATTAGTTTATTCGATTTTGTACATAGGGATTGTATCCTAATTTGGATTAGGGTTTATAACTAAAACATGATACTCCCAACAATCATCTCGTAGCCCAGCCCAATAGTAAATGCGCATGTATATTCTTTTAGCTAGAAGCCCAAAATCTTGGTATTAGACAAGATTATTACAAAAGGTTAAGAGATTATGTATATATTTGGATATTTGGATTTCTATTGGTAGAATTTGATTTGGATCAATGTAATTCCAGTAAAATTGATGACTTTTGTTTAAAGGGTATTGAATTTTTTTTTTAAATGTTATTCGATATTTTGTATCAAAATTGACTTTAAATATGTAATTACCAAAATATATTTTAATGTCTATGTATATATTCTTTATTATTACACTTTCGATATATACTTTAACAGAATTAAGAGTAAATAGATTACTAGTAATTTTTTCACTTCATGTTAATTATTAACTTAAAAAATATACAGTATTTTATCTTTTGAAATAGAACTCATAACTCAAAAAGTTATTAAAATTGGGAAAAAAAATATATTGGAATATATTAGAAAGAAATTGTTACTGACTTACCGTAGTTGTTTTGTAGTGAAAAAATTTCTAGCACCTACATAGAAAACTAACTGTCAAATCAAATTACATTTATATTTGGAACACAATTAGGTGGGCAACTAGTCCACCATATACCAAAAATCGGTAAACAAATACAAGAATATGCAAGCAGCAATGCCTCCAAAAATAGTCCCGAGGAACTGAGGCCTCCCTGTATCAAATAGCTTAATATGAATATTCATGGCAAATACACCAGACACACAAATTAAGGCATTCAAAAGCACACTTGCCGTGCCCAGCTTCACTCCCATTTGCAGGAGACAGTTTTATTTCTCAATCCAGGGCAATGTTTATGTAGTCCTCCCACTCCTCTGTGTCATCCCCGTACTCTCTCAGCTTCAACGGGACAACCATACACCAAACAAAGTATTAGCAATCAGACTACTAGTGGTTATACCCCAAGTTGCAAATAAAGAATCCATGCTGGTTATGCCAGGCGACACATTGAAGGATTCTATAATCCACGTTTTATCAATTATAGAAAATATATTTTTGCAGGGTCAAATTACATATTTACCTGATAGATCTTGGAATTATTCTCTTGCCACAGTCGGATTTATCAAATTGATAGACACAGTGAATCCTCTCAATTAGAGAAGGCAATGATCTACACAACCTTTAATTCTTTATAGTGTATATCCGTTACAAAAAATTATAACTAACAGAGAAGTAAAGTAAAACAAAATATATATTGTTTCTAAAACTTGAGCATGGCTGGTCTACCTACACTGAGGAATCAACAGACTGAAGTTTGCAGTGAGTCAGACCATAACATGACAGTTGCCAAAAGTGCTATGGTGGCAGTTTCAACCCGAAGACGATGAGGTCCAAGACTAACAGCTGTAGCACCTGCTTCCATCATCATACTCACCTCTTTCTCGGTGAAATCTGGAGAACCCATGGCAACATTAACTAGCGTTAGTTTGACTTTAAGCAGAAAATAGATATGTTATTTGGTAATTACACAAGGTTAACACGTTTGCTGAAAGGGAGAATTAAACTCAGCCAACCTCAACTTATTATCTTATCAATTGAAATGCCCATTCATGTCCAGACATTTGCTGAAACGAAATGGTGAAATTGAACTTCAATAAACATATACTACCTCCTTCTGGTCCAATTATGATTAAGCCACTAGTTTCCTTTTCCAACGACGTCAACGCACTAAGAACAGGAGTTGCCTTCGCTGTTGCAACAAGAGATAGCTTTGATTGCGCAATCTAAGGGACAGAAAATAGACCAAAGTTAGTTAATATCATCAGCATAATAAGTTTATTAATGTCATTATGTAGCCATGTATATCAATTAAATTGTTAACAACACTGGGAATGGGATCAAACCCCTTGTTTAACTCTGAAGAATTTCCAGGAAAGTAAGCATATACAACAGTCTAGGCATCAAGAATTACAAAATATCACTGATTAATAAGATGGAGGTTATCACAATGTCCTGGTTAAATTTTTTCTCAAATAACTTCAATTCATGCCCAAAATTCTGGTTAGATAGTAAGAAATGGAGAACTCACAAGCTGCAAAAGGTCATCAATCTCTATAGGATGTTTCAAGACCATTTCATGCAGTCGTTGACCTGCAAAAAACCCAACAATGTAATGTTCACTGAACAAAAGCAAAATAGATTGCCCTTTAGACCCAACTTTAAAATTTACTTCAGTCTGAATAGCCCAAAGAAAATTCTGATGGGAGTAAAATAAATGTTTAACCCCAAATGCAAGTAAAAATATAGTTACTTTGTTTGGATGCTGCTAAAATGACACGTTTCAATCTGTCCACCCGATTTTCTGAGATTGATGGAGAACGTTCAGTCAATAGAGGAGTAACACTATTGGCTCCAAATTCCTATTGTATTTAAACATGAATAAAAGAAGAAGAAAAAACCATAACAAATAGAAACTGTAAGTCTAACCAGATAAAACCTCAATATATTATTGAAACGTACTGTGCATTTCTCTACAAGCCAGTCAGCACGGCCACCCTTCAGAGTACCTAGACAGGTATGCTTCTCAATGAGTGAAAAATTGGAGTTAATAAGTAGTTGTAGTTTGACAGAAAACTACAAGAACTTACCAAAACCAGCAAATACATGCAATTGTGTATTTTGTGGAGGTATTGATATCAAATCAT
The DNA here is from genome assembly GCA_007407185.1 of Glycine tomentella. NCBI lineage: Eukaryota > Viridiplantae > Streptophyta > Magnoliopsida > Fabales > Fabaceae > Glycine > Glycine tomentella. The sequence goes on from PYAF01003201.1 coordinate 930,588, forward strand.
TCAATGCAACAAAATCAAGTCCAGTGCGATCAATGTTCTGTATGCATCCTTCTACCAGACTTCCTTTCCCATTGAAGAGCTGTACCCTTGAACAGCATGATTAGGATAATCAACAAAATCTTCAAAACTATAAAAGATTGTTCAATTCGGAAAAAGAAATATCAAAACTCAAGGACAAGATAAATTGCCACAAATCTCGAGCAACGATCAACAAGAATTACCTATCATTGGTGGTCAACCTCAAAACTTTTGTCATATGCCAGAATTCATCACCTTGCACGCGTATAACACTACCCTGCATTATCCCAGGTAAAAATTAACAAACTAACAAAAACTATCTTAACCAAACCAAATAAAAAGGCATGCATAGTAACCGAAATGAAAATTAAATAAACATCAGCAAGCCGTTAGAATGAACATTACAAGACAAGAATTAAGAAGTTTCCTTAAACCCTAGTACCTCCATGAAGCTAAGTGCTGTCTATAAATTACACCCAACACAACAAGAATAATGACAAAGGAGGCGTTGTTAACTAAAACTGGTTCCAAATTGAAACTACATCGAATGAATTCATATGGAATTGCTGAGTAATATGCTTACGAAAGAGTTGTGAAAGAAGCAGAGAGAAAGAGGAAGAAAGTGCCTTGGAAGGAGGAAGAGTTTCGGAGTAGAAGCGGGGAAGGCCACCACGTGACTGGTCTCCATAATCGGATGAGGAGGAAGAGAATGTCATTGCACGCACCGTCCGGTTTCGGAGCCATGAGCGACTCACGAAGCGAGGGATTACGCCTCCTAGGGTTTGCAACATTTCACTTCGCACCCAATTCAATTTCAATTTTGTTATCGTTCGTCTTCGTAACAAGAGTTCTACTTCCTACACCAGCATTTTCTTTTTTATTTTCAATTTTACCCTCATATGGATTGGTAATCCGTAATTCATATGACTCTTACGAATCATAATATAACTCTTATAGATCAACAATCCGTAGTAGTCATATAGATTGTCAATCCATATGACTCATACAGATCAGCAATCCGTATGACTCATACGGATCGACAATCCGTAAGAAATCGAATGGTGTATATCGTATGCAACTTACGGATTTTGAGAAGAACAAAATCGATATTACACTATGCATATTGGATGTATTAGAAAAATGACTGATGTAGGATGCAAAACTCTATCAGGAACGGTTGCGTTTCCGGGAGAGAAAGAAATGTCTTTTTTTTTTTTGTAGCTGGAAAAACCCACCATGGCCCATTGGTTAGGCCCGTGTAAAAATCTAGTCCACAGTTCCTGTTAAAACCTTTTGGGCTTATTATGCACACAAAATTACAAGAACTTTTTTGTGCAACCATTTCCCCCCTTCTAATTATACGTTTTAATTTCAAGGGAGTATGTAAATTCTCTAAGAGGGAAATAGAGATGAGACTGTGTAGTTTGTATTATGTAAAAACAACAATGTAACTTCATAAAGCTATTTAGTATGAATATTACATGAAGAATTCCTAGATTTGTTTTATCTAAAGGGAGTACAATCAAAGAGAAACATGCAGATTTATAATAATTTATATTTACTACAAGAATCTTCGTTATTATAAGATTAAATAACTTACTTTATCGTCTATTGATGTACAATATAAACAGAGCTTAGAACAATGGTAAATTTGTACCTTTTCATTCTAAAATACATTCTTTACATTAGAGAATTTAATTTATTAATAAAAATAGAATTCATTTCCATCTTATTTTATTCTCCTCTCCTTTAAATTATTTTATACCTTCGATAAATTATAAATAATATGGTATGATTTTTAACAGAAAAAAATCAACTTATTATATCTTGGCAAATATAAAAAATATTATAAACCATAAATATCAGTATTAAAAGGTTAGATACTTAACTAGTTAATTTATTCGTATGTAATTCTATATGGATTTAATGAAAATAAGTAACTCCATTTTTTGGTTGTTGAAATGAAGTATTCTCTAACTCAAGAATAATAAAAAAAATTATTTTTTTAATGTATTTAGATTCATTTAAAGTACTTATCTCTCCTAAAAGATGTTATTTCATAGTTTTTATATGAATACCAATCCAGATTACATACTTGAAGGACACTTGTTAACCACATCACACTACCTTAAGTATCCACATCATGATATACTGTGCTTGTGTAAATTCTACAACTACGAAGTGATACCAAGTTTGCAAAATCATGCCTGTGCAAGCACCATATTATTCTGATTTCCTGCTAGGCTGCTATAGCTCTCTTTTTTGGGTTAGTTTACTTATTGCTTCTTTGTGTTGAACGTTGAAATCTTCATATAGTGTTTTGCCCTCTGTTTTTGCTGTATGTTGTTTAAGAAGTGACAACCATCGTCGGATTAAACAAATTAAGAGGAAAGTTGGTTTCGATCTTAATTCAAGTATTACTGTACCTTTGTGCCCGTATATTCATTTTTCTAGACCTTGACTTCCCCTTGAAGGTCAAAATTAAAATTATGACGATAAATAGCGCAAGTAATCCTAGGTTTCCAAGTGGATTCCAAAAAAAAAAAAAAAAATCCTAGGTTGCCAAGTCAAACCTAGTAGTAATCGGAATCAATTTCTTTTTCCAAATTGAGCAGCAAATACCGTACGGCAAAGAGTCACCTAGGCGTCATGAAATTATAAACAGAAACTTCTATGGTTAGGTTGTGAATCTAGATTTCCAAGCCGACTAATTAATCCACTCGAAATAAAAATTTCTTTAATTTAATCTTAGTGATTGAGAGTCAGCGGAAAGACACATCACCATCAATAGCATGTTAAAATCATGCTTGTAGGCCAAGTTACTTACCTTGTTGGTCAACAATGCACTAACTAGCCCATAATGTACTCCATGAGTACATATGTTAAAAAAATAAAATACAAAAGTTTAAAATACATATGAGTCAATAGTTATGTACTGACGTAAAATTATTATGCAATCAATTTATAATTTGTTTTCTCTCTATATAATCACTGATCATAATATGGACAAATCATATTTCAATTGTTCATCAACCTCCCCAATCTCATAAAAAACATTTGTTGTTCCAATAAATTAAAATCCTATGTCATGCACATGTAAACCTAGGTTGAAACTTCACATAGAAAAACCTAAGTTGAAATTTCAACTTGGAAACATGAACGGACAGAATGACAGATAACATTAACATTTTGCCTCTTGGTTTTGAGTAATCATGCGTTGTACATGGGCCTGCAGCCGCAATGTCCACTGCTAGTTGTTGGTTGAAACATGAGCGTGTTTTGATCTGATTAAAGTCATTCGTGTCCATTCTGCACCCCCAAAAAAAAAAGTCATTCAGGTTAGACCATTCTCAAACTCAGTGGCTAGGTAATATATTTGACTGATTCTGATGCATTAAGCAGTTTTATAAGCCGTAAAATTTCTGGCATAGTGCCATCCGAGAGTACAATTGATTTTTAACCTGTTTGGGTTAGTTTTTATAAGATTTGTAAGAGAAAAAGATAAAATGAGTTTTATGGCTCATATCCCTCAACGACAACGTAAATCAAAATCATATAATTTTTCTAAAAAATAATAAGATATTTATAAATTAACTAATGATTAATTAATGGAGAAATTTATTTTAGTTTATTAAAAAATTCATATTATTTTGTTCCCTAAAAATGTCTCTAGATTACCTTAGTCAAAAGGTCCTAGCTTTATAATTTTGGTTGGAGATGAGGAATATGAGGCGTGAAATAATTGCTTGTTTCTTTCTTTTTTGGGTGGGGAGGGGGGATACCATTACCACTTTGTAGCATACGTTTTTGTTAAGACAAGACTTTTCAAATTGTAGTGTTCTTTAATTATCAAATTATCTTAGCTTGTTACGTCTTGTACCAAGTTGAGTACATTAATAATATATTTTTTTCTTAAAAAAAAGTGAGATTGGATATATTGGATTGAAAATGGACTCCTTACATTCATGCATTCATGTAATCATGAATATAGACTGTTAATTAGGATACATATGGATGGTTCTCATTTTACATGTGTATTTTAAATTGGATTTACAAAATAAAATATCAGTAGTATAATCTTCATTATACAAAATATAGCGTACTGTCTGAATGCGTAATACCTGACAACAGGAATCTAGAAGGAGAACAGCACTTGTTGACCTAAGGCTATAAAGCATATATAGTGTGATCACAATGACTGATTATGAATATAGTTGACTTGTATAAATTTTTGCAAAGTACTAGTTACCAAGGAAATGGAGAAAAAGGTGGAGCTTTTATATTGGAGAGTTAAGGTTTAAATTTAGAGTAATTTCTTCAGAAGGATAAGTCGTGGACACTTCTCTTATATTAGGAGAAGTTGAAAATAAAAAATTATTTTCTACTGGATCTTCACGATAAAATAATTAACGGAAGCTTATATTAATAGAAAATAATATTCTGAAAATCTTGTTTCTACATAAAAAAGTTATTTGATATTAGCTTGAGACTTGTGTACGTATAATTTCTTGTCTAGATGAAAAGTTTCCAACACCCAAACCCAGGAAAGAATTTTTTATTGGTAGGTTTTGAACCAAAAAGAAAGTATGTCATCCTGATCATATTGGTAACGAACAAGCAAAACCATGAGGGAAATTCGTGGAAGGTGGAATTGACGAAACCACGATCATGATGATAATTTCGTTTGGTCTTAAATCACAATTCATTGCTTTTTTCAATTTATTATAATTATTTTGTTTCGATGATACTCCAAAAAACATTATAATTTATCAAAAGAAACAAATAAACAATAACTGGTTATGGTTCTTAAATAACACAATCTGGGTAGCTAAGACATAATTCTGAATATTTATAGTAAAAATAAATGAAAAACCGTTGATAACACAAGGGATACCACATAGCTCAAATGCAAATCAACATGAAAAGGTTCGAGCTTGCAAGAAAAAAGGTGTTGTATTAGTAATAGCACATGTACTTACATTTGAAATCAATTTATGTGCTCTAGCTTGGTGTTAGGTTTGTCTAAACCCTTAAACCATAATCCAATTTTTTAAAAATATTTTTGCATTGCTAACAAAACAATACAGTGAACCAACTAAACCAAACTCACGGTTTAGTTTTATTTAATCAGATTGGCTAAGTATATTTACCACTCGCGGAGTGACTTTAATTTATAAGAGTTTCTTTATCCATGTTCCAAAAGCAGAACATTTTAGATGCAAAATAGCAAAAATAATGAGGGTGGGGGAGCTAGATGAGTGTGACCGATCGATACAGTTTTTGGACAAAGTCACAGGTTTATATTTTGGATAACATTAATAATAGTTTGATATTTTGAGTCCATCCTGCACGAGGAACTTCATACAAGAATATTTAGGTGGCAGTGGCATCATATCTTTTGTCCCAAACAAGTTTCATTGTATTTGAATGGTAATAAAAAAAAAAATATACACATCTATTCCAATCTTCACCATCGATTATAAAATAAGAAACGCCAAAGCTATAATCGTGAAGGATATATAAAATTTTAAGCTTTTTCTCTTTTGTCCATCGCCCCCCGCGCATGTTATTATTCACTTTCGAAACCAAAGTGACTTTCGGTCCATTGTGTTGGTTATTTGCCAAACAAGTTGAAGACTTTATAGCTGATGCTTATCTTCATCATGCAAGGTTTCATTGTATTTTAATATGTCCAATCAAATTGTGAACATGCTACCGTGCCCACTGCCCACCACCACCCAAAAAAAAAAGCATATTTTTTATGTCTAAACTCGGTCTCAAAATTATGGATAAATAAAAATAAGGGTAATATCCGAATTTATATCTACTAAAATCGGTGTACATTTTTACGTTGCTTTACAATATTAAACAAAAAGGAATACATCTTTCAATACAGATTATAAAAACTCTTATCCGCAACAGCAAGAAATGAAAAATAAGTGACTGAACTATCTCTTAAAATTTCAAAAGTGGCATATATATTGCTTAGACATAAATTACAAAGGTAAATGAGTGAGGCATAGCCTGAATTTGATATGAGAACCAGCTATGTATATATATATTTATATATACACACACGAATCTCATGGTTTGTGCTTCTGTGTGTAGATATAATCCGTGTGAGCCACAAGTGTTCTTCTCATCAAGCATTCTTCTTCACCAATACCATCACAAGTTTCCTCCACGTCCAATTTCTCCTCTTCCAAAACCTAAGCACATGAGAAGATTATTCATAATTGAACAATACAAAAGACATGCATATGATGAAATTGCCATGGTTATGCAGATCATATGATATGATATGAATTAAGCGAATTAACTCACCCCATGTTGAGTTTTGATTGAAGTGATAGAGGAAGATGCAGGGCCAAGTCTGCCTGCATATGTGAAGGTTAAGAAGAGGAATAAGACTGCTAGGCAAAGGGTGGCACTAGTGACCTTAGACGACATTTTCATTGTAAGAAAAACTGCCAACTGACAATTACTACATGTATCATATATGTGACTCTAGGATCCATTTATTTATATAGATGGTTGGTGTAGGGGCAGGAATGGAACTTTACTATTTGGATTCTCAATAGGAGACTTAGACTTCCGTGTTTCACATGAAAGTTGTATAAAATTCCCACTAAAATTTAATGTATATAAGAAAGCTGTTACAAAATCACTACCTTATTGTGGTGGAGACTTTTTTCATATTTAGTATGCATTTGCTTATTGTTTTATATAATTAGTATGTTATTTCACAACAAAATCTTTTTGACTTTGAATCGTGAACATACTTATGCTACTTGATCCGTCTAAGAAGATGAAAGTAAATAATAATTTTTAGAAGTTTAAAATGTTAAGAAATCATTTATAATAATTTTTAGATAATTTAAAGCAATAATTTGAATAATAATTATTTAATCCTAACTTTTCTTAATTTCAAGAAAACATTCATAGTATTTTTTTAAAGTAAAATTTATCAATATATTCACTTTTATAAATATATTAATGGTTGAGTACGTGAGTCTATTTGTGATTGCATAAAGTGTTATATAAATTATTAAAAAGTTTTTATAAGAATATAAATTTTAAATTTATTTATACCCGAATTGATTTTTTTTTTCTGAATGAAATGGGCAAAATTCCAAAAGAACAAACAGACTAATGTTTGATATGTGTATAATATTTGCAACGCACATAAACTATAAAAAGTTTATAATGATTGCCATATACATGTAATTATTTCTAAAACAAAATTATTGAAAACTTCCAGAGAAAATAAAGTAGAAAATTAAATTATAATAAAATAATGCTTTTATAAATAATCAAATGTAATTTAAAATTTTGTATCTAGTTTTTTTATACATAAATATCATAAATGTATATTTAATTTTTGTTAGCATTTTTAATTACATAAATGATATATTAATATAATTAATAAGCATAAATCGAAAATATTCTATTTCTTTTTTTTAACTTTGACATCATTTTATCAAAATTTGACATGTCAACAATAAATCTATTTTATATAATATTGAATATATTGATTGATGATTATTTTAAATTTCATGGTAAATAATTTTTAATTGTTCTTTTTTTGTGATAAAAAAAAAGTTAATGACAATTTAAAGATAGTACTGGATTTAGGAATTGCCAGTTTTTTCAGTAAAATCCTAACTTGGAGTTTTTTTTTACTATGAAAAGCTAAAAAAATCATGCTTTCATGTCATATTAATTTTTATAAAATATAGTTATTTTTATATTATTTACAAATTTCAAATTTCAAATTTTAAAATGATTTAATATCTTATCCACTTCAAATAATATGCCCTGCAACTCCCGGGAACATGCACTAGTTTTAATCTACAATAACCGCGCTTTTTATACTTCATCAGGTGAATCATTTGGCAAGTATTCACGCTAGAATTAGGCAGCAAAATGAAGCGATGATGAGGAGATGAACCGTACCCTTGTTGGAAGTACAATCCGTGTAATGTATTGGTCAGAGAAGCCTACACTTGTCTTGAGGAGCGTTTGCAGCTCTTGAAGGATAAAACTGTTTTGAATATTCTTATAGACTGGTATGGTCCAAAGACCTTAGAGCTGTTGCATAAACTGAAGCGTTTGAAGGCAGAGCGGGAATATGAATATTTGTGTGCGCAGATTCAGCGAAAGATCGAGGGTTCAAAGGTCGAGCTTCAGCAGGATCGTGCGGAGGAGAAACGTATCAAGGAGGCCAGAGACACCTTCAAAGTTAACAGAGATGCCATCTTCAACAAGGACGGTCACACACCTTTGTTCTTGCTCATCAACAAAATAATTATTATAATGGTTACCAGCAGAAGAATTTTTATTATTAGCTAGGTTTTCCTTTATTTCCTGCTCAAATCAAAATAATGATGTTTCCTGAATTAGCACTTTTTTATTCTTAGGTACGTCATGTTGTTCAGATATATATATATATATATATATATATATATATATATATATATATATATATGCAAAAATCACTCATGCATGTGGTTCATCTTTAATTTCATGTTGGTTTAGCAGATAGCTACAGCCTACATGATGAGAACAACCCATGTTTTGTAGTTCAAGTGATCGATCGATGTCCCTCTTCGAAGATTAATTATGTGATATGATACTTCTCAATGATCGTCCAACGTTTGATTAATACATTAGTTTTCTATGTTCTCATTCATTTTTTAATATTATGTTATAAAAAAAAACAACTAGAAATCTATATTATAAAATTAAAATGTAAAATGGATCCCTCACTCTCTCAATTAGACATCCACAAAACTCTCCTCTCTAGTCTCTTCAAAAGTGTATTTTACAAGAAATCTAATAACCATGTACGAAAAGTGATTATAATTACCAAACTATAATTTGATTTTAATAACCGATTCTGGTTTAGAAAAATCATTTACATTTTTATTATTTTTTATATTTAGTACACTTTCACAAACAATTTTATGCATTAATAATAGCATCATCTCCAGCTAAAATTCATTTTAAAGGTTAAATATGATTTTCTAAAGACCAAAATTTTTAATGTTAAAATATAATCAGTTATACAACTGATTTTAGTTATAAACAGTTGTATCATCCTTTTTGAATATATAATTGGTAATATTGCTAGTAATTTTTTATTTATTTATATGCTTCCTTCCTTTTCACTAAAAAAAATAATTAAATAAATAAATTTATAAAATGCTAGTAATTTCTTTATGTAAAAAAAATAATTTCTTTCTACAATTGTGTGTAGTGGCTGAATTTTTATAGTGATTTACTATTTTTATAAACTTATATTTTATACATGCGAATGGTGAATTTTTTTAATTTATATTATGATTTTATGATAGTATGATATTAATATTAACACCTTAATTTGTATTTTTTCACAACAACAAAAACCTTAATTTGTACTTTAATTGAATTGATAAAATAAAGAAAAGATAAAACAAAATTATTATAGCGGTCAATATAAAATATACAACTAACGTAACCTCCCTAATTGGAAAATATATTGTTGAAACAGATAAAA
>PYAF01003201.1:940243-965527 GCA_007407185.1 Glycine tomentella
TTAAAAATCAAAGTTAGTAAATATGAATTTAATTATTTAATTTTAGATATTCTCAATTTTAATTAAAAATTTACAACTTTTAAAAATTTATAACAATTTTCAAGTAATTAAAATTACTTAATTTGAAATTACTAATTTCCACGCAACTATTTCCAGTTTTAAAAAAGTATCTATAATATTTAAAAAATTTTAAAATTAAGAAATTATTTATAATAATTTTTAGATAATTCAAATTATTAATTTAAATATAATTATTTTATCCTATTTATTCTTGAAATCTCAATTTCAAGAAAGCATTCATAACAATTTTTAAAAGTTTGAATTTCAACAAAGCATTCACGATCATTATAAATAATTAAACTAAGTAAATTTAAAATTATTGTCTTAACCCATAATATTTTTAATTTCATGAAAGTATTAACAAAAATTTAAATAATTAAAATTAGTAATTTAATCTCAATTATGACATTTTGCGTCATACAAGGTCGTGGTTTGTCACCATTCTGTCATCCGCCGTTGTTTGCTAGCCACCCTAGCCCCTCGATGAAGGCACAACAAGCTCCAAAGTTAAAGGTACATCTAAAGCTCTAAGTTTTTTTTTTTTTTTTTTTTAATCTTATTTTGAATTTGATGGTTGATTTTTGTTGCCCCAACTGGTCATTTTGTAAGACAGGTATTTTGGAAATGTATTTCACGATATATGTTTTGTAATATAATAACATATATCACGGAATAGATATTCCAGAATATGTATTCTGGAATACTTGTGTATTAAGGATTAATTATTGTTTAATACATTAAAATCTCACAAACAATGACAAGAAAAACAAAAACGACGAGAGAGAAAAATGTAGGAAGAATGGAGAGAAAAAAAGAAGGTATATGAAGAATGGTAATAAGAAGATAGGATATTTGTTGATGGGTCTCAAAAATTCAAATTACCAACTCTTTATACATATGGTTTATGAAGTTATCCTATTGAAGAATGTTAATAAATAATATTTGATTCTCAAATCAATTAAATCAACTCAATGAGAAGTCTTGTATAGACACAATTCTACCGCTTCATCTTTAGACACATCCAATAGAAAATGTACACATCATCTAAAATAAAATAAAACATCTTTTCTCTCTCCAATCCTTCCTTGTCTTTCGCTTAGCTCTTTGTTGGACACTAGTCCATATTAGAATTTAGAACAAACCTACCTCAATGCATTATAAGAGGATTGCAAAAGTCACAATTAGTATTTTGTTCACATATCAAGTTATTACGATAGGTAATACTTGGTTCACATACTAGACCGGTGTAGGATGTAAACATTACCAGCTATGAAACTTTGAACAAATTAAGTTTTAAATGAACCTATCACAGGGAGAACTATGATTGGACATTTGACAGTTTTTCATAGATTAAGAAATTAAGGAGGTCTACAATCTAGTGGCGTCTAAGGCTAAAACTCAGAAAATTCTGCAATAGCCCAAAATTTATCATCTAGTGATAGCAACAAGCCCGTAAAATCTCTCCATTTCTCTAGTCATATAAATGCTAGAAGGGGAGGGGGACCAGATTACTCATTGCATTAAGAGATAGATACAGAAATTGTGCTGCCTAAGTCTTCTTCCGCATTAATGAGTTTGATTTTGCTTGTCAACACAGAGGCAAGTTAAAGCATATATGCCACTTTGACTAGGTGAATGTGACCTGTTAGTGATTAATATTGGTGTGTACTTAACCTCGAATATGCCAAGAGAATAGGATCAGATTGAACCACGTTGTCATTATTTCCGGTCTCTTCTTTTAATTGTGAAGGGCTTGTTTAGTTGTCTTAGCGGAAAAATAAATTGATTGGAATGACAAATTTTATTTGAGAATGAATGGAAGATAAGACCTTGATCGTTAACATCACACTCATTTTATTTGGAATTAGTTCTTACCACACAAGTTATTGAAAAAAGGGCAAAGATGGAAAAGAAAAACAGGAGAATGGAAAGGTGGAAAGAAAGGAATCATAAAAGGCGCATAAAGGAATAGAGGCAGCGATTATTTGGTCCTACCAAACCAAAAAATACTTAGAAACCTTCATAATTCAGTACCATTCTTTTCTGTTTGAAATAATGACTTCATTTTTCTTACTTCGCTTGGTCTTAAAAAAGGGTGGGCTAGAAGCTATTTGTGGAAGAATTTTTCGGTTCTGACCAAGAAAAAGGCACTTTGAACCATAATCTGATACTATATTTAAAGATATCGCATGATCTATAATATTTTAGTGCCCTAGTAGTTACATTAAATGACTGTTTACAAATAAACTTGGTAAACGCATAATTTGCTTCCTATATATGTATTGTGAATTCTCAATTTATTAAATTGGTCCCTGTAAATGCAATCATTATTGATTTAGTCCCCACTGCCACCGTTAACTTCCATATGCATTCTTAATTTTTTATAAGCCAAAGAATATTGTTAATAACATTCCAATCTTAGCACAAGATGTGCAAGAAATGGAAGCAAGAAAATGTATTATTAAATTGGTCCCTATATGTGTAGGGTTTTTAATTTGGTGCCTAAAAGTAAGGAACCAATTAAGAATGTGCTTCATGTATAGCAACCAAGTTAAGTATTCGTAGGTGGCTTTAACAGTGATAGGGACTAAACCAATAACTTTTACATGTATAAGGACCAAATTGAGAATTCAAAGACACATGGGGACTAAATTATATGTTTAACCAATAAACTTTATCTCAAAAAGTTACTTCAGTAATAATTGTGGTAGATAAAAACAAATTGAAAGAGATGTGTCTAGTGTCAACTCCACTAACTCTAGATAAAACAATGCAAGTCAAATAAGTGATGCATGTTTACCTGATTGAGAGAATGATTTCTCGATTATGAGTTATGACCATTTCGTTATCACTTCTGAATTTCCCTTGGCAAGCTGTGTTCCGATCTCTGGCCAGAATCCAGATCAACTGTAGATGATAATAGTTTAAAAGCAGAATCAGCTGCAAACCATTAGCACAAAACCTCGTAGGAATCTTTAGGCCTTGTTATCCAGTTTCTGTGATTGTAGCTCCTTATAATTATGAATGAGTTTTGGACACACCGAGTGGTTAAGATTTATGAACAGTGTTGTCAATGGTGGACAGCGGAAATGAAAGTGATGGAAGGCCAAAATTCCACCATATAAACATGCGATTGCGCCTTATGGTGGTGCCATGGCGGGCTTCCCTTCACCAATTGCCCATGGCAGTCATGCTATTCTGCCATGGCCACTATTTAACAACACTGTTTATGAATCATGTTAAGCCTAGGAAAGAGAATAATGATTGTAGAAATCAACTTGACAATTTAGCTGGCTACAAGAACTCGGTAACATAGCACCATTGGAAGTAACCAAATCTGGTTCAGTCCATTCTGCACTCAAAGCATTGGTCCAAAATTCAGCATTAAACTATTATGATGTTACATATGGACCAAAATGAAATCCGGTAAGCAGCATCAAGATTCAGCCAATAACCATCCTAATTGAAGCACATAACCATTGGGGCTATTTACCCATGACCATGACAAAACATTGCGTCCATTTTAGTTACAATAGCGATACTAGAGAAGATATAGCATAATACTGATAGGATTCTCCTCACAAGCACAAGTCATTTTTTAATCTTGTATCTATCTATTTCCCGATTGGCATTAAATACACATCACGTATTTAATGTCTATCAATAAAGATGTGATACAAGATTTGAACATGATCTTGTGAAAACTTGACATGAGAAAATCCATCATCAATCAAAGCAAAAGTTGAAACAAACTGGGCACCTCATGTGAGAACTTAACCTTTCATTCTAGTAGTAAATTCTTCAGTGCAAAACCTTAGAATACAAGGAAATTCTCTTAAAAGTTTTATATTTTAATATTTTCTTTTGAAAAATAATACATATTGAGCTAAATAAAAGGTAATAATAGGAGTTCAAATAGAATAACATGGCTACCATCTATCCACATGATCATCACCAAATTCCCCATCTTCAAGATCCCCTTCTCTGCGGTGGTCTCTCTTGTGTCTTTTGTGTCGTCCTTCATCTGATTCATGACCAGATGCATGCTGCTCCATTTATCCCAAGAAAAAAAAAATACAACCAAAAACCAGAAAATAATCAGTGAACAATAAATGATCGCAATCATGAACATTTGTAAGACAGGCAAGTCATAAATCTACATACACGTCTTGACTTCTTGCTGTCACTAACATGACCATGAGATTTCTTAGTCTTCTCTTTATCCATTTCATACTCAGGACTTTGACGCTTCTTTCTTTGTTTTCTATTATCATCTTCAGACCTTTTGTTTTCTTTGGAGGTTTGGATTTCAGTTAACTCCACACTGTCACTGTCTGCTTTATCCTTCTTATGTGCCTCATCTTTCCCTCTTTCACGCCCTCCTCCCTCTTTTTCCTTTCTTTGCTTCCCTTTCCTTCTTTCTCTTTCCTCCCGGTCTTTTTCCTTCTTTGCCTGCAAAAATATCATTATTAGATACCCAGTGACACCTTTTCTTTTCAGACTATATGAACACAGAAAGTCATCCATTTATTTATCCAGGTTGCAAAACTAGTCCATGACTGTATACAAAAGATTCAGTCAAGAAATGAAATACTACGGCAAAGGATTTGAAATTTTTGTTTATCTACAAATGATTGTGATATGTACTTTGTATTTACTTGGAAAATTCACTCGTATTCTTTCATAGTGATTGAAAAATATCATAACAACCATGCATTAATAGGACTTCATCTACACTTTAAAAGAAAAGAATAAACAGAAAAAATTTGAGCACAACAACACGCTTTCATCTGTGATGATACTTCGTTTAGCAAGATCTCCATATAAAAATAGAACAACGAATGCATAAATTGGCACACTATAGCATACAACAGCAGGAGTGGCAATTATGACAACTGATATTCCTAGTCATTGGAACTACGCAGAAATCGATGGACTTCATGTAAAGATAGTTTGTTATCCATATGCAAGAAAAAATTAATGACAAACAAAATCTCGAATGCAGATGCAATGAGCAGAATTTATACCCTTTCCTCTTTTCGTTTCCGCTCACTCTCTTTTGCCTCTTCTTTTAGCTGAGCAATGTACTCCTCAAATACTTCCTTGCAAAGGCTCTCATCTCCAATAGACCTAACAAAACATACCCAATAAAAGTAAAAATAGGAACTTGAATATTTTGTTAGGAAATAGTTTCAAGATATGTAAATTAATTCTAAGCGGCAAAAACCCAAAGAGCAGTGCACAATGGACAACCCCAAATATGTATAGCATATCAGAGAGCCTACTATACCTAAGATACCAGAAACAATATTAACTAATTTATAATACACAATAATGCTCAAATCTCAAAAAGTACATCTGATTTAAGACATTTATCAATAATACTCAGAATTAATAATATTAATAGTTTACCATAAAGTTTGATAACTCAATTTTAAAAAAAAAAAATCATTCATATTAGTAAAGCATAGCCAAATAACCAAATTATTATTATTTTTTTTGTAAAGTAGGATAACAAAGTCAATATCAAAAGAAAAGGACAGTGGTGTGAATGCCAATTACCAAAAGAAAAGGACATTCTCCCCTTTTCATTCTGGATCAGTTTTTAACTTTGAAAAAAAAGTACCTGATCTAGTCACAGGTCAGATATGCAAAAGAAAGAAGGCTTGAAACTGCCATGAAAACAAACTAAAACACCTCGGGGGGGACATTGCTGGTAAAAGAACAGACTTAGCGGAAAAGGGTGGTTCTGACGGGAAACACTACGGTTTGCTGGGATTAACCCATAACAAAGGGGACATGCCAGCCAAACAGCAGGTATTTCGCCCTTAGGTGCAGTGCCAAACACTATTTGGCTGCAACCCCAGTCACCACTGCCACAAGAGAAAGATAGAATATTATGGCAAGCCTGTGGGGACCAGAGGTGGTGATACAACACTACAGCGCTATGGTGACACAATTTTTCACAATTGATTATTCTACGTTTATTATTGAAAATTTGGATCCTCTAAAGGTTAATTAAAAAATTAGCAGTTGAGATTTAACAAGTTTGTTATACATGTGCATGTATTTTTATCATAACATCACCTGTAGATGGTTATAACTATATATTTTACCTTCTAAAGTGTTCCCCTCACTTTACAAGAGCCAAATCCACTATCTACAGCCAATTAATAGGGCATATTGTTTTATGCACCAGCTTCTATTTGCCAAATATTAAAGAACACAAGTCCTGAAGGGAGAGAAAGTAAGATGACCTAAACTCAGCCGGCTTAAGAACCGTAAACAATTAATGGTAAAGTTCCATTATTTACAAACTACTAAAAGGACACTAAGTTTACATTCGGTACACTACGGTACATTCATTCCACGATTTATTCCATGTATTAGCATAATTAATGCATTTAGAGAATCAACATCATTATTTGTAATAAGTTGTCTTTTCCTATTCTCAAATATTTATTGATTGATTTTCCCTATTTTTAAAAACTTAGGAGCATAAATAATTAGTACGCTCCCTTTGTGTTTAATAACACTACAAGTAACATTTCACATATTCCTTTCCTAAATCTGATAGTGACTTGGGTATTATGGGGTGCCTAAGTCCCACATTGAGTAGTATGGGATGCTTTGATGGAGTATTTAAGTGGTTGGTTCTCCCCCTTTAATGGCTAGCTTTAAGGCAGGGTTCCCAAAGTGCTTAGGTGCTATCAATTGGTATCAGAGCTGGTTGTCAGCATCTTGGAAAGGACTTCCTATGGAGGGTTCTGATCAACAAGGAAGATGAGTGAAGTGAAACGAGTGAAAATGTCAACTCTCAAAGGAGGTTTTATGATAGGGACTTAGGTATTATAGGGTGCCTAAGTTCCCACATCGAGTAGTATAGAATGCTTGGCGAAGTATTTAAGCAATGGATTCTCCCCCATTAACAACCAGCTTTTAAGGGAGGGTTCCTTAATTGCTCAAGTGTTTATCAAAATCTTTACAATTTTAGCATGGTATCTTTAAGACTCCAAAAATTAGCTCAATAGAATTGTTCAAGCCTTTAAGATTGTTTTGCCATATTCCCAGTCAATAAGGGAAATCTTAACACACCTCTCACCTAAGACTAAACATTGACAAATAAAGTTTACAAAAATGGACATCTAGAAGAAGCCTAGCATCAAGACTAGTTAAGATCATATGCCATATAATAGATGGATTGGGCTTGACTCAACTAAAATATCTAACTTAAAAAGCAGCGAATCTCCAAGCCTTATAAGAAATATTCTAGTGATATTCCTAATCGATGTGGGACATTTTAACAATGGTAAAGCCACGGTATCTACATCAAAAATAGTTTCTCCCATTCAATATTTTGAACTCATGGATCTTGATTATCACCAAAACCATATTTTGTGTTTTAGTTTCTGCTCGATCTTCTCTATATAGAGTTTTAGTTTCTTGCTCTAGTTCTATTGTGCCTCGTTGGCTTCGTTTTAGCATACATTTCCACGTATAACATGTTGGCTCCATTCTTGATTATCTTTATGAAAATGGCTTCATTTTGGCTTATCTTTCCTCATATTGGCTTTGGAATATTGCTAGTCAATATGGGAAATCTTAACACACCTCTCACCTAAGACAAAAAATTGAGAAATGTAGTTTACAAAAATGGACACATGGACGAAGCCTAACATCAAGACTAGATAGGATCAAATTCCAGATAAGAAATGGATTGGGCTAAACTCAACCAAAATATCTAACTTAAAAAGGAGTGGGTCGTCCAAGCCTTATAAGGAATATTCTAGGTATATTCCTAATCGATTTGGGACATTTGATATCCACATCAAAAATAGTTTCTCCCTTTCAATATTGAATTTGTGGAACTTGATTACCACCAAAACCATATTTTGTGTTTTAGTTTGTGCTCAATCTTCTCTATATAGAGTTTTTAGTTTCTAGCTCTTGTCCCATTGTGCCTCGTTGGCTTCATCCTAGCATACATTTCAACATATAACATGTTGGCTCCATTCTCGCTTGTCTTTATGAAAATGGCTTCATTTTGGCTTATCTTTCCTCATAATGGCTTTGGCATATTGCTAGTCAATACGGGAAATCTTAAACAAAATGGACATATGGAAGAAGCCTAACATCAAGACTAGATAGGATCAGATGCCATTAAAGAAATGGATTGGGCTTAACCAAAAAATCGAACTTAAAAAGGATTGGATTTTCCAACCCTTATAAGGAACATTATAGTAATATTCCTAATCGATATAGGACATTTTAACAGTGGTAAAGCCATGTTATCCACCTCGAAAATAGTTTCTAACTTGATTACTTAATTTCGTGTTTTAGTCTGCATTCAATCTTCTTCGTAGAGTTTTTAGTTCTAGGTCCATTGTGCCTTGTTGGCTTCGTTCTAGCATACATTTCCACGTATAACATGTTATCGTATTAGCTCCCTTCTTGGTTGTCTTTATGAAAATGGTTTCATTTTGGCTTGTATTTCCTTGTATTAGCTTTACTCTAGCATGTCTTGCCACAAGTTTGGACTTGTTTCTTAATCCTACTTTCCTGCGATTCGGCCAATACTCACATTACAAGGTACTTAAGTGCCTATTTCTCACTTTCCTCTACTTTTCACTAGTCATCATTTAGTTATCTTTGTCATCTGCTTGTTATGCCTCACCAATTTCCAACTTGACATATGTCCATACCATTGACCACCACAATTATCTCCCATCCTAATGTCATTTGATGACATATCGCTATCATGTTTGCATACTCTAGTATCCAAACTCTAGTTACTTCCTTTGCACATGTTTGAGTTTAACAAGGACATTCAAGTAATTAATGCAATTAAAAATTTGCCAAAATCATCATCCTTTACTATAATTAATTGTTTTTCCTATTCCTAATATGATTGATTGCAATTTCCAATTTCATGTATTTAAATATCCTCAACCCTAACATTATAAATAAGGATAGCCTTTTGTCTTTTCTAACACATTGCCAATAATATTCAAATATTCCTATGCTACTTAAATCCCTACAATTCCATGGAATAGAAATTCCCAATTTTGTTGGCAGAAGAAATTGCGTGGAACGATCATTCCAGGCCTTGTTCAATAGAACTACAAATCAACAGTCCTTTCCAAAAAGTGGAAATGGTGATTACATGCTCCACTAAATGAGCTATAATTTATTTTTCCGAGTATATTCTCATTTATTTTATAGAATTAAAATTATCCTTAATTAAATAAATACTATATTCTAATATAGTTTTTAACAATTCAATCTACTCTTCATTTCCTGCAATAAATTTTAAATACTCAAGTTAAATATACAACAAATAACACTGAAGTAAATATGTAACATAATACCAAAAGTATAATAAGTTGACCATTGTTTGCATTTCTAGTGAAGGATATCATGTTATTTACATCAATTTTGATGTCATTCAGTCGTTCTACATTGATACCATGTACAAAACAATAGTATCCCTTGGCCAATGTCAAGTGAACTAAGTATGACAACCCATTCTTTCCTATTTCGTGAATAATCATTCTGTACACCAAATATGATGTAGTTATATGAAACTTAAGTTGCTATAGCAGAATGATAAAGCCTTATTGCTCCGCAATAATCATTCTGTACACCAAATATGATGTAATTATATGAAACTTAAGTTGCTATAGCAGAATGATAAAGCCTTGTTGCTCCGCAACTACCCATACAACAATTTATCCCGTTCAAGGGACTAGCCTAATTTTGAAAACATTAGGAAAAAAAAAAAAGAAACATATATTTATGTTTAATGTTTAAATTTATCATTGATCCAGACCTGAACTCTTGGCTATCTTCAAAAAGTGGTCTACAGTCCTCCCACTCTGAAGACACAGTAATGTCCTGCAGTTAAAAAGACAAAAAAGCATAAGCAATATTCCTTATTTCCCAACCATTACAATATAACAGAACTTAGAAGTTGATGTCAACGATACTGCACCTTGGTAGAATGTAGCAGATGAAAAAAATCATCTGCAAGACGTTTACGCTTCTTAGCTTCCTTCTCCTCCTTCTCCTTCGCCCGTTCTAGTAGCTCGTCAAACACTAGCTGCAGGATAGCACAGCATCAGACCGAACATGCTGATATAGCCACAAATTAGGATTACCATATCTATATCTTTAATTGTTTAGTTTATCTAATTTCTTGATCTTTTCTTATTTCAGATTCTTATTTTATGAATTAGGGTAATTTTTAGATAAAATATTATTAATTAGGGATATTATTTTTATTTTATCAATTAAGATAATTATAAGATGAACCATTATGATATTTCATTAGGGAGTACCCTTCATAACGACGCAAAACATCGAGCCCTGGATGTAGCGAAAAATGGGCTAGGGCCCTTGCCACAAGGCAAGGTATTGCATTAGTCCTGGGATGAAGTCCTAAGTGAGTTAGGGTCCTTGCCTCAAGGCAAAGCGCCAGGTATTCACCCGGATTTGGTGGCAAGCAGATCAACACGCAGATGGGCGGGCATGGTAGACAAACACCGCCCAGGGATTAAGGATGCAATTGGGGAGCTAGAACATGGGAACATGGGAACCTTGACGGGTAAACTGAGGGAGTTAGTTAGAACTTGCAAAAGTTT
The DNA here is from genome assembly GCA_007407185.1 of Glycine tomentella. NCBI lineage: Eukaryota > Viridiplantae > Streptophyta > Magnoliopsida > Fabales > Fabaceae > Glycine > Glycine tomentella. Next base: position 950,944 of record PYAF01003201.1, read on the forward strand.
ATATTAGTGAGAAACAATGCAAAGAAAGCAGTACGGAAAGCTAGAGACAAGGTTTTCGCCGATTTGTATAAAAATCTTGGGAGCAAGGATGGTTAAAAAGATATATACATACTTGTCAAAATGAGGAATAAGAAGAGTAAAGACCTCACTCAAGTTAGATGTATCAAGGATGAAAATAAAAAACTTTTGGTAAGAGATGAAATAAAAATGAAAGATGAATGAACTACTTTAACAAACTTTTTAATGGGGATGGCGATAAAAGTGAGGTGGACTTGAAGGACGTTTATGATGATCTAAATAGAAGATTTGTGCGCAGAATTAATACACATGAAGTTACGAAGACTTTAAAGAGGATGAAGAATTTGGTCCTTATTGAAGTGTGGAGAGGCCTGGGGGATGTGGCAATAAAATGGCTAATCAATCTTTTTAATAAGATTCTTCAAACAAATATGATGTTTGATACTTGGAGGAAAAGTATGTTTGTGCCTATTTACAAAAACAAGGGAGATATTCAGAATTGTTCTAACTATAGAGGCATTAAGCTTATGAGTCATACTATGAAGTTGTGTGAAAGAGTTATTGAACATCACTGGAGGAGACAGAGCTAGGTTTCTGTAAATCAATTTGGATTTATACCAAGAAGATGTACCATGAAAGCCATTTTCTTGATACGACAATTAATGGAAAGGTATCAAGAAAAGAAGAAAGACTTATATATGGTGTTCATAGATCTTGAGAGAGCATAAGATAGGATTCCAAGAAAAGTTTTATGGTGGACTCTTGGGAAGAAAAAAGTTCAATTAAAGTATGTAAATGCAATCAAGGATATGTATGATGGAGCTACCACATGTGTGAAAGCTTCTAATGGAACATCAAGTTATTTTCCTATCACGGTAGATGTATACCAAAGTTCGGCTCTTAGTCCTTATCTCTTTGTCTTAGTGATGGATGAACTAACAAAAGATATTCAAGAGGAAGTGTCTTGGTGTATGTTTTTTGCAAATCATATTGTGCTTACTAATGAGACCAAAGACGATGTTAATAGGAAACTTGAATTATAGAAAAGTACTTTGGAGTCTAAAGGATTCACATTAAGTCAGAGCAAAACTGAGTATATTAAATGTGAGTTTTCGCTGGTAAAAGATGGTGATAAGGACCTCGTGCATCTACTTGGTCAAGATGTACCTAAGAAATATGCTTTTAGATACCTAGGATCAATTTTGCAAAAATGTGGAGAGATTGAACTCGACTCAAAGAGAGGTAGCGGTAGACCAAAATTTACCTAAGAAAAGGTAGTTAAACAATACTTAATGGAGTGAGATACAGATTGGCGAACGGTGTGTCTTAGGACGAAATAGAGAAAAGTTATAAACTTGGTGGAGGGTTAGACCCGCTATTATCTCTATGTTCCAGATGGTCTCTTTTTAGTCTTTTTCTTCTTCATCTCCCCCCTCTTTCTTTCCCTATTCTTTTCTTTCATCTTATTTTCTTTTCCTTTATCTTATTTCCCCGTTCCCTTCCCCTTCTCCTCCCACTTTTTTTTTCAATCTTCTCGTATCTATCATTGGTTCATCTATCACCGATCACAACTAACTTAGGTTAAAGGTGTTGTTAATGTTGAATTAGGATAATTATTAGGATATCTTTGTAGCCTATTTAAAGGGCAGAAATGGTTGAAATTTAATCAAGAAATATTCAGAAAACTTGTGTTAGTTTAAGAGGGGCTCTGTCAAGGGCGAGTTTGCTTCTTGCTTTCACTATAGGTCGAAGCAAGTCTTCCATGTCTAGACCTGGGACCCGATCCTACGCTAAGGACCATAACACATGCATATAGATTATATTCCAAACCAAGAATTATTACAATCAAACTCTAAGAAGCTTAACTGTTTTAAGACATATGATGCCTTGTATGGTCACTTATGAATTTGGTAAACAATTCATAAAAGCCCCTTGGATATGACAGACAAAACAAAGTACTTTAGACTGTCTCCAATTATCATAATAACCAGTTTTCCGACTTTTTTCTATTAATTCCTGTATTGAGTGAGAATACTATCGTGAGTGATCCATGTTCATTATATTGCCGAGTCTTACGATGGCTATCGAAGGCATTATAGGAAATGACCTCACCTTAAAAGACACAGTATCAGTGTATCAGAGGGGGGTAAATAGGGGTTTTCAAGCCATGTAGGAACAGCACTCTACTACCATGGACCCGATGATCTCTAACGCTATAGTGGCCACAATAGTCACAACATGATGTAAACCGAAAATGGTAGTGATAGCAGTGCTATAGCACACAATTCACAACCTTACTTTCAAGAATTCCAAAATTCATTTTCCGTGTTAGGAGCTAGTCTCCCATTTCTCTAATAGTAAAACTCAGTTCTTATCCACATTTATCTATCCATGTAAGATTGAATGGTCAAGATTAGTTCCTCTCTCACTTAATATACGCCCTACACGTGTACACATACACAGAATGTCTTAATAAAAGCATGCAAAGAAAAAACCATAAACTAAACTACTAAAGCATAACTTGGCAAAACCAGTGACAAATGAAAAGTTTGTGGCACCATTCATTGCAATAAACAAACTTGTAATTAGTATTGAGAGATGTAAAGAGATTTAATACTGGAATGCATAAAACAGAAGATATAAATATATATTTCACTAATTTACCTACCTTTAAGTTGAAATCAGATATTGGTGGAGTGCTAATGTCTTTTGATAAAGCTGATTTGAAGTCTTCAAAAGTCAAAGTTGACGATAATGTGATCTGAGACACATAACAACATCATATCGATCAGAAAATATTTCTTAAGCAGAAACCACAAAAGACTGATACATCATACCTTTGCCAATTTCACTGCATCTTTTATTCGACTTTTTTCTTCATGATACTGTAATATACAAAGGAAGGATTGGCATTTTATGAGAACCACTTTTTATCAATGGTAATTATTTTCAGGATGCATGAAACTAGAAGTCCCCCAACTCTTTTTAGTCAAGGAACAACCTTATTATAAATATGTCTAATGAAGCCTCATTCAAACCCAATTTGAATTTTTACAGCTGTGGGACAGTAGTACTAAAGGAGTCACATAGGTAGTGCACATGATGATCTGAATCTTCATTATGTGACTACACCTTACATTCATACCAAAAGTTCAAAAATAAATGCACCTGTAAATCATTATGGATGTACATGCTTCTAACTAAAGATGTTCAGCCTCATGATTTTATGGGAGAGAAATTAAAAGAATCAACAAATAATAATTCTTTTTTATGTTTTAACGATAAATTGATATCTAAATGCATGAGATCCTAAAAGGAAAAAATAAATAAATTTTGCCCAAGAAATTAGTAGATAAAGTTCAAAACCAACCATAAAGGCAATTTAGCATACTCACTTGTTTCTCAAGCTCTTCAGCAACATCTTCAAACAAGTCTTTTGGAGTTGAACCTGAGGTGTTTGATGCCACTGCTACATAAGCATGTAAATCTTTCACCTACAAGACCACTCAAAACAATATCATTGCCATTGTAATAATAAAAAAGTTGATGACAACAAATCAGAAAATAGAAATAAGGTAACAACATTATGTAAGTTAGCAAAAAGTTTAAATTTTTCTTTTTAAAACAAAGAAAAAAAAAAGATGAATAGACCATAAAATGGACATAAACCTTTGTATAATAATCACGCCAGTGAGTTTTTGCTGTAAGAATGCCTGAAGCGATATGTTCTCCCATCAATTTGCGGAATTCCTCACGGTTTTTACGTTCTGTCTTTCTCACTTCTTCCTATTATGTTTGAGAACAGATATGATGAGATTAAGCAATAAAATAGAGGAAGAGTATAGTTCTATAGAGCCCTATAGAGGATGAACATAATAGCACCTTTTGTATCTTCTTCTGTTCTTCCTCTTCCTTTTCTAAATCACGTAAATAGTCCTGAAAGGAAAAATATAAATTAGATGGACAAAAACAAAAATCAACATTAAAGATGTTGAAGTAGATTGACAGACAATTTCAATTGGGAAGAAGCTGAATAAAGATAATTACTTGGAATATTTCCAAGCGATCAATTTTTTCAAGACGAGAACATCTTTCATCAGCCTCTAAGCGATCTTGCACTTTTCGCCACTGTGTACTAGCCTGTCAAGAAAGTGATGGAAGAGTGAAAAACAGAGAAAATCTTTAGAAATTTCATGACCAAAAAAAACTATATACCTTTATAAAGTCACAAGATTCCAAAAACTTCCTGTATTCCATTATATTTCGCTTTCGTTCCTCCTGTACCTTTGCTCGTTCCTGATAGAAAAAAATACAAGTAGATATTTACTAAAAGCATTTTAAAAGATTTGTAAGTTTTAATGCATTGATCACAGCCCAAAAAACTTCACTCATGGATTCATATCCAGTAACAAAGAAAACTTTGATCTTTTCGAAACTCTCTCAATTCCTTTATTATCTAACTCATAACAGACTTCACTTTTCCATAATTAATTTAGCTACAGCTTGACTTAATGCAACTTATCCTTGAAAAAATAGGCTTGGACTTTGGACACACAATAACCAAATTTTGATCATGCTTAAAACATCTGAAATAAATCTTACTAACAAGCAAGTGAAAACCAGAAAAAAAGTTATTTGTCCAAGTATAGATGCTAGAGACTAACACATGCAACTGTGCAAGTGTAATCTAAAGTTTTTATCCAGAGGCAAGGTCAGCATTTAACACTAACAAATATGGGCTTATAAAGGAAACATTCAAACAATGCAAAAAGCATACAGGTTCTATAAATGGTTGAAGTATGATATGATGTAGTAGAATCCACCTTGTTTAGAAGTTCCTCCAAGAAGCTTTCAAACATATCCCTGCGATCTCTGTCACGTTCAACAGCCTTGAAACGTTCGTCATTTTCAAATATAGACACTGCTTTGCTGAGTTATGTCCAAAAGTATCAATAGCAAAGAATAATTGTCATTATCATAAAGTATAACAACTGGATGTATTATGTCACAAAAAAAAAATCAATTGAAATATCATGAAATAAAAAAATTAAGAGAAAAAAAACCTCCATCTAGTGGATGAAGTCAAGTCGGTGGATTCCTAGAACATAATTTAATATATTAGCCAAAAAAAAAAAAATATATATATATATATATATAAAGGAAGCAATATATATCATAGCTATAAAGAAACATGGAAGCACATAAACATACTTCTAACATTTTTTTAAAATCCTCCCGGGCTTTTTTCTGTTTCATACGCTTTTCTTCGGCTTCTTGTTTTTTCCTCTGATTTAAGTACTGAAAAGAAAAAAGAGTAATGATGTTATCATTTTATCAATATGTAGTGTATTCATCCACCAAGAAAAGGGACAGTATCCCCCCAACAGTACAGATTAGGGATAAAAGTAAGAATAGAATCTCCGCATCCTGTGCAACTAAAAGAGATGTAGAGAAAAATCTTGTTGGGATGCATAACATGAAGGAGATTGTCCCCAGTAACCTATTATCACTTACTGATGCATTAATATATCCTTATTATATAGTAATTTGATATAAATTTTCCTTTCTAAAAAAACATCTAGACAAATGAGAAGTGTTAGATTGATCAGAATAAATAACGGGAACAAGAGAAATAGATGACATCCCCAGCAAACATCAAAATAGTTTATCCAGTACAGGAAATTTGACACCCATCCGAACTTGTCTGTTTAATTTCCTTGTGTTGAAAAGGATTTAAGCTTTTTTATTTTCAAAAGTGCATAACAAGTCAAATATATTATGAAAACATTTAAAAAATAGTTTCATAGGTTGTATTTCTGTAGTATACATCCAATTCCAATGTACTACACACCTACAAGACCACTTGACAGATATTTGAGGCTATTACGACAATTGTTGCTCTTAGACATGACTACAGTTGTCAATCAAAGATATTAGTATGGAATGGCCAACCCCAAAAGTGCTTTAGCAAGATAAAAAATTATGGATACAATATGAATATTTTATAGCACACATAAATGATCCAAAATAAAAAGATGTTCATAATTAATAATTAAATTCACAAATTACAATACTCTAAACACACAATCACCACCGTTCCACTGCAACAAGGACCACAATGGAATTAAATGGGGAGAGAGAGAAGCCATGAGAGTGCAATTTTGTAAAGAACACAACACAAACAAGAATTGAACATAGGGCCTAAAGAATGTACCATAACATAGAAACAAAAAATCTAACAGAGACTTGTGCATGAGTAATGGCCACCGAACAGAGGGCATGAGCAGATAATCGGGAAGGTAGTAGCTGATGAGCAATGGGTGTGACAAAAGAGTAGGACAAGCAAATACTAAAAGAAGGTTTAAATATGAGCAATGGGTCATGGACCGGTTCAAAACAAAGGTAGGTTTGTGTGCAAATATTAAGAGAAGAAGGTTTTCAAACCTTATACAGTTTCTTTCTGGTGCAAAAAATGGAGGGAAATGACGCAAATGTAAAAAAAAATCTAATAACTCAAAAGTGGGAGGAAAGATGGATTTTTACCTGTTTCAGTATAGTGGCAGCAACAGCCACAACCACAGGTTTGACAAACACAATTATCTTCACATAATTTTTCTTTCTCTATTATCAATACACTTGATAAACAAATATGAAAGCAGATTGGACCCATTCAAAAACTTTACAAATAGAACAAACAATTGAGACTCGCTCCTTACAGGATAAAATATGCAAGCTAAAGCAACATGAACATAAGAGGAAAAAATAAATAAGGGAATAAAGGACAAACAAAAATGCAATAAGAGTACTCTCCAGAGTTATATAAGAATTACCTCATTGAAAGCTTGCTTCCTTTCACCGAGTGTTTTTAAGGCACCATACCTTTTATCATTAATTATTAAACGCATGGACTGAAGCATAGAAATGCTGATGTCAGCCAAAACATATAAATGAGAGAAGCATTTAAACACATGGACTTGTATATATAGATAAGTGACATTAAAATGCGTCAATGAAATTACCATACCCGATCCCAAGTCCAGTCAGATCCAACATTTACAGACTCCAAGAGTGCTTTAAATGCATCTTTAGCTTCCTAATAAGGAAATATGATGAATGATAAATCCCAGGAACATAACACAGATATAAAATATTGATATTTCAGTCTCCTACCATCTTATTCGCATAAACTAGGGGTTCTGGCTCAATTGCCTTTGTTTCTGCAGCCACATCATTACTTTTCTCTCCTGTCGAATCATTTTTACCATCCTACAATATTCAAGACAAATCAGCCTGATAAGAACCAGAAACAAAACTGATGTAAGACATATCAAAACAACGAGAGAAGTATACTTCTTTATCTTCTGCAGGAACTCCATCTGCAGAACCTAGAGTATCTTGAGCTGAATCGTTGTTAACATTACTCCTACAATATTTACCACACTCAAAATGAAAATGCCATGCCACTGGACAAATAAATAAAGACTGAACAAGAAACTAGTAGAATAGGCAATACATTGGTGTTACAGCAGTGTTAATATCAGTAACAGCAGCTTTATCACTTCCCGCGCAAGTATCTGATGGTGTGACAGTATTTACAGGTGCCTCAAGTTTGTCCACTTTTGTTCCAGTTATAGCGTTTGCAGAAGTAGACAGAGATGGTCCAGAAGGTATCTCAGATTGTGGATTACTTATAGATGTAGTAACAACTGGAGCAACTGAAACAGGACTTGATGGTTCTCCTTGACTGGGTAAAGTTGAATTAACTGCATTGGGTGTTGCTTCAGTTGCAGAAGGTGTCGGAGAGGGTTCAGGATGAGAATTCAGCAATGCTTCAGGACGAGTTCCACTGACAATTGCTTTTTCAACTTGCTCACGGGCCAACTAGAAGAAAATAATTTGAAGCAAAGAAATAAGTTCAAAAATAAAAGGCAGAAAATAAAAGGAAGAATATTTGAAACAGCATTGTTTTCAATGGTGGAAACCTTCAGCTCCTCGGGAATTGACCACTTAGATTCATTTGTGACCTTGTTGTAGTAATACCTACAGAATATCCATTAAATAAATAAAAAAAATCAAAATGAACATCAAAAATAGAAGGGAGAAAAAGAAATTAATGAAACCAAGACCAACTTTCTTCCATCAGCACTAGTATACTCCTTCCAGTTTGTTGTTGCATCTACCCGCTAACAAAATGAAAAGAATGCAATGAGTGGATCATTTCTCATATAGAGACCTCTTTTCAAAATAAGAAAGACTGTATCTCATAATAGAAATTAGAAATTCAAATCTCATAAAGCAAGAATAGAAAGAACATCTAATCCAGGAAATAAATGGGCAATGTAAACGATAAATTACTAACTAACCAATTTACATCAAGCACTATGGCAAGTAACCTATTCAATTTTACTTATATTTTTCTAATTTCTAAGCAGCAAAAAGTCAAATGTTAATGGAATTTGTAGTTCCTATTACTCCAGTCCCATACGCTTCTGTGTAATGGACTTCAGCAAATAATAACCAATTGAATATTTCTAAAAACTGGTCATCTGAAGATACAAAAATTTCAGAAATAGTAGTAAAACTTTTCCCACAAGATATGTTCCAAGAAAGAGATAATCTGGAACTTAAAGTTATTAATTATATAGCTTAGATAGTATCCAATAAGCATGAATCCTGTGTGAAAAATGTCTCTATATAGGAGAAACTCTTAAATATTTTAGTGGTAATGCTGATTTTAGTCAGCTTCCACATTGTTTATTTTTAATTCTCTTATTTTCACTAATATTAACAGAAAATCCAGTGAACAAATCATTTCACTGGCAACTTTGTCAAGTCTATCTTGCTAATCACAATCCTCCCAACAGAGCATATTGACAGGAGTAATAGGTAGTGCACATGATTATCTGAATCTTCATTATACAACTACAACTTACATATGTACCAAAAGTCCATTAAATAGATATACCTGTAAATTTTTTTATTTTTTTTACAAATATCATTTACAGTAAATTTTCTAAGATCCTAAAATCAGACACTTTTCTTTTCAATTTTCCTACTTGCACAATATTAACAGAAAAATCCAAGTGAATCAAACCATTTCACCAGCAATGCTGTCAAAGTCCATCTTGCTAATCACAATCCTCCCAACAGAGCATATTGTGTATAGACAGGAGTACTAAAGGAGTCACATACGTAGTGCACATGATGATCTTAATCTTCATTATGAAACAACACCTTACATTCATACCAAAAGTTCATAAATAAATGCACCTGTAAATTTCTTTTACAGATATTATTTACAGTAATCTTTCTAAGATCTTAAAATCAGACACCAGTAAACAGCACACACAATAAAAAGAAGGCAACCTAACTGATTGTTGTTATGGTAGAAAACCAAAGCTCTAAGGTGTGAGCCATGGTAATAAAACAAAAAAAGAAGGAAAAAAAAACACCCATATTCTAACATTACAATTGGTCCACACAAAGGAAGATTGGAAGCATTATTGGACAAAAAATTTGCCTCAAAGACATTCACTTCAAGTATTGTAAAAATAATAATATTTGAAACTAATAATAGAATACAAGTATTAAAAATCATGCAAAGATTTAGAAGCATGTGATGCACAAATTATCAAGTGACATGACTAGCTATACGCTCATTGATAAATCATGAGAATTCGTTACAAAGGAATTAATGATCAAGACAATACCACAATGATAGAATTTACTAACATTCAAGCAATATAGTAGGTAGAGCAACCAGCAAAGACCCACAGCATATCCTACCTCTCAATAGAGTAGCACAGCATGTACCTGTAAGCACCTTAAAGCTATGGGAGTCACACATGTAGATTTGAGCAAGGTAAAATGGAAAATATGAATTCCTAAAGGCATTAAAAAAGACAACTTTAAAGTGTTTGGAGTGATACTGACAAAAGTCAACCAACAAATGCTCAAAATCTTTACAAAAAAGGAATTGTGTCTTTTATCTTTGGAATTGTTAAGCTGTGACTTTTGATTTTATGACTTACAGTTGTATTGACCTTTTTATGCATTTTCAGTATAAATTTACTAAAATTTAGTAGAGATTTTAGGGTTATTTGCCTTATTTATGTTTTTTTAAAATATAATTTTATATTTTAGGTAGAACCTTTTGGTAAGTGATATGATCCAATGATCTATGCCCCCTCCCGATCTTAGGTAGGATCTTGATTTTGACAACCTTGATGTGATTGAAAAGGATAGAATAAGCTGCCTATCATTACCATTCACCTTATTTAAAGTAACAATATAATCTATATGTTTCCACCAATGCATATGAAGTAAAATGGAAGACTATAAATCATCTACCACATAAATCAGATTAAAAGAAGAAATATGCGCACACACGAGAAGGGGGAAGAAATGGCACTTTCTTTTCAGAAGCAAACCTAAACAAATAAACATAACCTCTCAAAACATAAGCAATCATGTATGCAGTCAACAAATCTTTTTTAAATGCCCCAACCACAAAGAAACAATCCTCAACAAATCACAATTGTTTTTAAGAATGGATACTGAAAATAAACTTAGGACAACATCAACTGTCTTTTGTCATTCTTTCGGATTTATAGAACAGAATCTTTAATTCTAGATTAAATAATTGGAACAGAAAATTCTTCAAGAGCATTACCCAAGGAAAACAAACAAAGCTGATATCAGACAGTCCAACCGGCAATTATCACAACACTGACCTTACAATAAGACGTAAAAGTCAAGATTGATGGTTGCCTGCCTGAGAGAAAATCTGTTCAGTAATGAGTGAGCTAATGGAGCATATTATTTTCACCAGACTTGGACAAATAGAAAGCACATAACAATTAAACTTGAATATGTCGACTCGGCTAATATTGTAATAGACCAAGAGAGATATACACATAGCAACTTTTGGCAGAACCAAATAAATAAAAGATCGTATGACTAACAATTCATATAACAATATGACAACAAAATCAATCCATGACTCACCTCAATAGGCGTCATCAATTCAAAAGGCTTCTCCCAGCTTGATACTTTAGTCTTCTTATTGTAATAAAATCTGCAAAATAAATAGAAAATTTATAAACTGAAACTTGTAGACAATTATGAATATAAGTCTTCAATGCTTTTTGTGCCAAGCAAATATGCATTACTCTTAGAGAATATAAATTTTACCCAAATCATCAAATGAATGTCCAGAACATTTAACAATTGATGGCAACATCAAGCAAGGGGATCAGTGTATATAGGGTACATGTATATATGGTAATATCCCTTTTATAGATGGCTCATTGAATTAACAATTTAATTATTAGAACCAAATTAAGGAGAAAGAAGAGGGATTTTGATCCCCTTTATTCCCCTTCCCACCACTCCAAAATTTTGAAACAAACAAGAATAAATCACTCCCATCCCCTATCCTTCATTTCCCTCCAACCAAGCACTATGTAAACAATATTTCAAGCACAATTATGTGCCCAAAAGGAATAGCAATATTAACATCATTTGATTAAACACTCACCTAATCCCACTTTACCAACCCCTTATTTCCTTTTAACGGTGATATCATATTGAGTAATATACTTTTTGTATCTGAGGTACTAAAGATTCACTATGCTCATGCTCTGGTCTGACGTTGACTGAAGTATGGCTCTCAATGACCAAGATCCAAGTTGAACAGACAGTGGTCTTGTTTTCCAGTGAGACTAAGACGCCGCAGAGATAGGTTGGGTACTTGCAAAGGCACTCCAACAGTCGAGTCAGCTGAAATTTTGGCATAGTAACTATTAGCAAATAATAAATGTGCCAGTTAGTGGAACACGTCATTTCCTAATTGGGTGTTCATCCTCAAGCCTTGCAGCAGTTATGAAAGCAATTGTGGGTTTTCACATTGCAATCATGCCAAGTTAATTTTTTGCCGATGTGTCAATTTCACCCCTGGTTCCAAGTTGTAAATAAACATTTTTACGGGTAAAACCAACTTTTCCACCTTGGAACCAAGAGTAAAAATGGAACCTCAGCCAAAAGCTTAAATAGTCATGATTGCAACACAAAACCCCACAATTGTTGTCATAACTGCTGCAAGACTCAAGGAGTGATATCCAATCAAGAAACAACACGTGTCCCACTAACTACGCATTTTTCGCTTATCGTTACTTCGCCAAAATCTCCGTTGACTCGAGTATTGGAGTGCCTTTGCGTGTACCCAACCCATCTTTGCTGCACCGAAAAGAAACTGTTCGTACAACTTGGATCTCAATCAACGAGAGTCATGCCTCAGTCAAAATCAGACCACATTATGGTTAGAGTCAATCTTGAGTACCTCAGATACAACAATACTTAATACCAGTATACATTTTTTTTCATTCACTTAGCAAACAAAAACAACAAGGCCTTTTTCTACTTGATAGGTTCAGCTACATGGATCCAATGACACACCATACTATTCATAAGTTATTTAATGAATATGCAAATATCGAAGACATTGTAACCTAGGATTACAAGCAAACATTTGAATCACTTACGTTCTTCCGGTAGCAGAGGTATGCTCAATCCAATCTGTGGGGCCATTCTTAGCGAGCTGTGGCTGGGCAATGGTAGCCTGAAAGAAATTAAGACCGCATTAAATTCTGCTGATATATAATAGGCAAAACACAGAATCCATGTTGAGTAAAAAAAAAAAGTAATATTCATACCGAAGGCACAACAGTTGTAACCAAAGGTTGTCCACCATTGCTCTGAAGAGTTGCACCGGTAGTAATGCTTTGGGATGAAGAACCCATGAGAGCATGGGTTTGAGGAACAGGTTGGAATTGGCCAGTAGAATTAAAATTAGCCTGCACCTGACCATAAGTGGATGGTGCAAACTGCATAAATGCAATCCTTAAATTAGCATTCACATATTAGAGTTTTAACTTATCCACTACAAATACAACATACAAGCCAGGACTTTACCGTATATGACGAAGAGAGTGGCATTCCCGGACCACCTAAACCTGGTGTGTACCCATTAGGAGCTTGGGAATCAGACTGATGCATCATTGATTCAGATGGGATGTGCATGTTTGGACGAGCAACTGGCATTGGAATTGCCTGTGATGGAGGTGGTAACTGTGGACTAGGTCTCGGGGGTAACTGTTGAATTGGTTGAGAAAATTGTGGCTGTTGATTTTGGGGAGGCATTCCAACACCAATCAGGGGAACACCACCGGGACCAACAGGTTGATGTTGGTAATGTTGAGAAGGCATGGAAATGAACTGCTGAGACTGTTGTGTAGGAACAGCAGCGCGAAACTGTAGAAACAAATAGGTTCCTCCCAGATAAATGATAATTTGACATAAAGCCAATACAATCAATCAATCACAGTTAGGGAAAACAAATGCATTACTTGAACAGGCATAGGCGGAACAAAATTGCGCGGAGGATCCAGTGAACCAGAAATGGGAGGCCGAAGAGGCTTTCATAACAAAAAAGAAAACGCATTAAAACAAAAGAGGCAAAGAAAAACCAAAATTTTCTAGTTTTATATACTGTACCTGTAACTGTAAGCCTGGATATTGCGGATTATTTGACATCTCAGCAGAGAGGCCTCGCACACTGATGCAACCAAAAAGGTTAGAGTTATCAGTATCTTTTAAACCCCAAAGAAAACATGGTGAAAATAAACATCACTAACTTCGGGTGCCCATGAATTGGAATTAAAAATTAAAAAAAAAATGGAACCCTAAACCCAAAACAATGTGCATCAAAATTGACCCGAAAAAGAAATTCTACATGCAAGAAAGTGTCAAGATTGAATCTTTTTTTTACCCCGGGTAAAGAAAATTAGGTTGCAAGAAAAAACCAGGGTGGTATAAAGTGAAAGTTTAGAGAATAATTGAGGAAACATGGAAGTGAGACAGAGAAATACATACCAAAGGATACGAGGTTGATACCTGCGAATGAGTGCTGAATGAAACGGTCGGAGAGATTTTACAGAGAGGGGGTGAGAAGGAGACAGGACTAAGCTGTTACCTTGGTAATGCTGAGTGTCTTTATATCTTCCGAAACCAAAACCTTTCTCTCTCCTTTTTTTTTTTATTTTGTCCATTTTATATTTTTATTTTTGGCGAGGCCCGACTAATTACCCAACAAATATAAAAAGTGTGAAATGGGCCATGGCCCATAGTCTAGTAATTAATGATGATTATGCTTAATTATATTTTAATTTTTAATTTAAATTATGTGATGCTTTTAATTAATTAATTTTTTATTTTAAAGTTAAATAAATTATGTGTTTTTATTTTATTTTATTTAAAATTTTCAACTTTTTATTTTCTGTTTCAAATATTTACAGTTGAATTCAGTTAAATTGTCTTCTGTTTAAAACTCGTTAATGAAATACATTAAACATCATTTTTAAAAATTGAAACACAAAGCTTCCTTCTTTAAATAATAACTCCGTCTCTTATCAAATCTTACAAATTTTATCAAGTTTCAATCAAATTTCTTATTTCTAAACTTTTAAAATACTAACTCCGTGTCTTATAAAATCTTACAAATTTTATT
>PYAF01003201.1:965627-977142 GCA_007407185.1 Glycine tomentella
CACATTTTTTGTTGATGAAATTTATCATTTGAGTTATCAATTTTTATACATTTTATTATCTAAGTTTTTTTTTCACATTTTACCATTATATTTATAACAAAATGACGACATTCACAAAAATTGATAACGAAACAATGTCGTTTATTTTTTGTAATGATACTCAACATAGATAAAATGTGAAAAAAATTAAAAACTTGGATCATAAAAATTACAAATGATAAAGATTTGGTGTTAAAATATACCATTAGTTTATCTTATGGTTTGTTAATTAATATGTATAGATATTAAATATTATGAATTGATAAAAGAATATTTTAAACATTTCATCATATTTCTTCTTATAATATAATAATATAAAGTATTAAATTTTGGTAATAGCAACATACAAGCACACACAGCACACTGATCGAGATTCCCAACTTGATGAGACACCATGTAGCCTGCAGAGATGGAAAAGTGTGTAGCTATCTAATAATTGTGCCTAACGCATCTGTCATTTTGGTTATTTTAAAAGGTTTCACCCGTCTGAATAACCTATTTTGAACAATAACTCAAGTGAACCGCCAAGATTATCATAGACAATATTGCTAATAATAAAGCCAAGGCTCTATAGCACATTAAACTGGTCATTTGAGTTGTCTCTCTATTATATATATACATACCCTTTGTTTTTAAGTATTTAATTTTACCTATATTAACACTATTATAGGATGTATGGTATACGAAATCTTTTTTCATTCTCAAGAGTCATGTTTCTTAGTAATTATATTTTGTAGGAATTATGTTTTATAGAAATATAATAATGAATTTGGTATGTGAGGTATTCCCATAAATGAGAGAAATAGTTATTAAAAATTATCATTTCTTTAAAATTTTGGACTCACCTTCACATCTAAGAGATAAGAATGAAAAAACAATTTGGTTTGTCGGTCCAACCCATTTTTTTTGTTTTTTTAGGTTGTGTTAAAGTTTTGAGTCAGCAACCAAATTTTACTCGTCTCGTTTTGGCCAAAAAATGGGTCGATAAGTTAATATGCAAACCATTTGTTTTTATAGAATGTGTGTATATATATATATATATCAATTTAATATTTTTTATATTTTATACATATATCATTAATATTTATTTAACTTTATGCCTAAAATATATTTTTTAATTTTTGAATTATTATTTACTATTTAATATTTATAAAAGATATAATTAATTAAAATCAATTTATATATATTTATTTTTATTTTTAAATTTTTTGACAGGCTAACGCACAAATCCGAGCATAGAGTTGACGGGTCAGTTTGCTCACCGGACCTGTCATGCAATTCACCTGGTTTGACGGGTCATAGAGTTAGTAAAAAAAAATAGCAATCTCAATTAAAAAATAGTTACATATAATAAAATTGATTTATTTCGTGTTTGTCAAGTTTCTTTGAGGCTCACACAAGCAAAGCAAGCTGATAGATAGATTTAAAGACCCGTCAACGAATTGAAGAAGAGAAAACGTTCCTCACTTTCCCCATCTTGGATCGAGACGAGCGACATAGGATCAAAGACGATGAAGCTGAGACTCAGATCTTTGGAATCCAAAGAAACCCTCAAAATCGAAGTCCCCGATTCCTGTTCTCTGCTGCAACTCAAAGACACCATTTCTCGCACCATCTCTTCTTCCTCTTCTCTGCATCTTTCCCTCAACAGAAAGGACGAAATTCACGCCCCTTCGCCGGAAGAGCCCCTCCACTCTCTCGGCGTCGCCGCTGGCGACCTCATCTTCTACTCTCTCAACCCCACCGCCTTCACCCTCGAAACCCTCCTCCACAAGCCAGAGACAGCTCCCCTCGACGGACCCACCATCCAAGACTCGCCGGAAACCCTCGCCGGCGACTCCTCCTCCGTTCCCGACGCCGAAAAGCCTCCGACTTTGGACGCCGCGGAACCAGAACCCATGGAAATGATTGATGGGTCTGACGAGACGGTGGTGGTGAGTACCAATTCCGAGCCTTTCTTCGTGAAAAGGGTTCTGAAAGAAGCGCTTGGGAACAACGTTAATGATTTCAAGTTATTAGTGTTTGCGGTTCATGGTGTTGTTCTTGAATCTGGATTTGTTAGAATCGACAAGGATTCTGGTATGGCGGTTAGTGGTTCTCACCTTCTGGATGATTCTCTTTCGGCTTTTTCTTTGGTGATATCTTTGAGGTATGCCCTGCCTGAGATTCTGGCTAATGGTGCTTCTCACAGTGTGAATTTGAAATTTCAGACATTGGGGCATTTTGTGAATGTTTGTGGGTCGTTGTCTGATGATGTTGGGTCGAGGTTGCATTTTGTTTGTTTGGATAAACGTAAACATGCTAGGCCTTTAGAGTCGATGCTGGCTAATTCTGAAGCTAAGGGCAGTGTTAATGATGGAGAAGATATTATCTTCGGAAGTGAAGTTTTTGAAATGTGGAAGATGGTGAAAGATAGGCTTGCATTGCCATTGTTAATTGATCTTTGTGAAAAGGCTGGGTTGGATCTTCCACCTTGTTTCATGCGGCTACCGATGGAGCTTAAGCTCTTGATTTTAGAGCGTCTTCCCGGTGTTGATTTGGCCAAAGTGGCTTGCACCTGTTCGGAGTTGCGATACTTGTCCACCAGCAATGAGTTGTGGAAGAAAAAGTACGAGGAGGAGTTTGGAAAAGAGGGAGATAGAAAAGAGTGGCTTTTCAAGGATTTGTTTGCTGTATCCTGGGAATCGAAGAAGAGGTGGCGAGCGATTCCTTTCCGAAGACGGGGGATTTCAAGGACCATTATTTTTTCACCCAACCGTTTTGGAGTGCCTCCAGTTTGGGGTGGAGAATATGGTGTGCAGCCAGTCTATGGTGTGCCATTCCCTAGATACCAACTAAGGCGGAATATCATTCCCTCGTGTACTCTGACTCTGGGAGATTTCAATATATAATATGCTGAGTTGAATTCCACTCATCAGTAATGTGTAGTGCCTGGTATGGTTCACCTACTTTCTTCTTTCTCCTTTCTCCTTCCATGTGGAAAATACATTGCTAGAGTGAATGCATCATAAATGATTGGTTATGAATAAATAATGTTTGTGAGTATTGATTCGTAGGCCTTTTTTTTTGGGTTAGAATTCAGAATTCTTTGGCCGTTTTATTTTAGTCTTTGGTTATACGTTTTGAATATGATAATAGGATCTGAATATGTTATTAGGATACATGATTCAGAATTCTTCAATTTTGTGTATTGTCTTTGGTTCATGTTTTCCTGTTTATGCCTAGGGAAGACCAAAGTCTGTTTCAGTATATAGATAAAACTGTTTCGGATCATTTTCTCCAAAAATGTATGAACCTCATGTTTTTGCTATGTACGTATTGCCGTAATAGTATAGTATATAAAATTAATTGATATGAAAGGATTTGGATCTTGTGATGTTACTAATATATAACCAATTGACCGTGTAACATCATTATGCTATGACTTAGAGAAAGATACATAAGCAAATTTTATGGACCATTAGAGAAAGATCTCGTTTACGCGTGATTCCTCCCAATGGAAAACATTGGTGTGGGCACATCTTTGATGTGTGCTAGGGATAGTTATTTACAGGAATGATACATTCATGCCTTCCTATAAAAATAGTTGAAAAACATTGTTTTGAACCTAAAAGTAGCATGTTTTGATAAATGGTGAAACCAAATTTATTAAAATTGAGTAAAATTTAGTCATAGTTCATAGGATGCATGCTGGACGTGTAATGTATGTACAATTTAACTTGATAGATAGACATAATTTTTGTGTCTATCATGGACCAAAATAGAGTGCCGATCAAAAAAAAAATGGACCAAAATAGAGTACTATGCATTGTGTGAAAGGGGTTTTTGTATTGCACTATTAGAGTATTAGTTTGTTACTTTAATTGTGTCAGGATTGTCCCTGTATTAATTTGTTTAGGGTTCAAGACCTTGCAAACATAGGCTGAAATTAGTTAGCTGTAGTAGTTGTTTCACGCAATACCATTTCAGTTTTTGTCACTATTTGAACTACATAATGTCAGTAATTAACAAGCCATTTGATTCTATTATTGTTTCCTTACCTTTTAAGATTACTTAATAAAAGATTTAACCATCAATTTTGTCTCTGAAACTGCAAGGTAGTGTCACATTAGCTCCTGAGTCGTGCAAAATAGCAAAAAAGTTTCCGAAACTACATTTTGTCGGTCATGTTAGTCCAGAAGTAATGAACTTTTTTTTAATAAAGTAGTTGCATACCATTAGTGTCAACGGTAATGGGTTATTCATTGTTACTTATCTTCATACTATATCTTAGGCCTCAGCATGACTTATTTTAGTTATTAGTACTTTTGCTGAACCAGGTATCAGAATTAGATCCATACATAATCTGCATGTATGCTGGCAATGAAGATGCTGAAACAAGGGGATGCTGTATTTGCCATTGACTTAAATGAAATTCAACCTTCGTCGAGGCAGTGAAATATAAACTGTTTTTGTATATAGATTTTTTTTTTTTTTTGTTAAACTGCTTATGGATGTTATGACAATCGATCTATCCAGTAAATGAAATATAACGTTCAAAGTTTGAGTATTGTATATTAAAAATCGCCTCTATTAAACTGCCTAAAATAAAGGAAAATACAAAGAACAAAGAATAGGAATATGGCTAAAGGCACGACTCTTTTGTGGAATGATTGGGATCTTAGGGGAATTGTGTTTTTAAGTTGTGCCATAATTGCGCATAGCTTACAACTTGGACACCAAGTTTTTGATATTGTAAAAGGTGATTGAGTCAAATTAGTAAAATTTCTCCAGAACCCACATAGATCATGAAATCATTCATGTTGATGGGAAATGGTGAAGAAATAGAGGGAAAAGAGATCAAATAGTTGGGAAATTAAAAGGATAGGATGTTTGGCTAAATGGAAATGAGGGCGGGAATAGAAAGGTGTGTGGTCAACACCTTTTTATTTTCGAGACTTGTTATTGACCCTTGTGAATATTCTTAAATTCCAAAAATATCTTCCTATAATGTACAATGGAAACACATTTTTGTTGCATTAATAGAGGTGAAAAAACATTGTGTAACGAAATCGTCATTCCATTGCACTTTTTTTTTCTGCACTCCCTCTAGTGCAGCGAAAGCATATTTTCGATATACAAAGTGATTGCGAAAATATTTCACAACAAATCATACGATTTTGCTGTGAGTTTGTTGTGTATTGTATAATTCTGTTGTGAATTTTTTTAGTCCCTTATTACATGATTAGTGGGGACGAATTTGTAACTTATGAAATCATGATGTTGTTGTGAGGTACTTCTACAACACAATGTCAAAAAATTGAAAAAAAAAATTATTATTTTCTTGTATAAATTACACAACAAAAATGTAATTTTGTTGTATTGAGAAACATGAAAAGAAAACCCTACATATGGAAGAGATTCGTGAGAAAAGGAGGGAAGAAAGTTAAAGAGGAAAGGAAGGAACAAAGGATGGTGGAAAAGGATGGGTACCAATAATTGAAGGAAAGGCTTTTTTCATCTTTTCATGGATATGATACGGGTCAATAGCAATTGTATGGGAGCAATATCAATTCCTTTTATATTCCTGTTTAAATGTATGGAAATGCACTAGGGAAAGGTGTTTTTTATTTGTAGTGGTTCATTATAAACTGTGAGAACTCGTGCAAATATTGGCAGTTAATCGCTGCAAAAAAAATATAATTGATTTTTTAAAATAGTAATTGATTGTAGTCTTTTGATAATTGATTATCAACTTAGTAAGACAAATAATAGTTATTTTTTTTATTTCTCTCTTAAATCAAACACTATTCTTAATATGTTTCTCACCTATATTTGTTCACTTATTTCATATTTACATCTACTCTACTTTTTATTTATTTCTTATCTTTTTATCAAACAAAACTTTAGTAATTTCATTATTTACATGCTAGACAACTACAATAAGTGTCTGTAGGCTAAGTAAGCATTACATTATAATCTAAGGATTAAGGAAAAGGTGACAAGGATCATTCTTGAAAAGTTCACACAGTCATGATTTCCACTAAAGGTTCACAACATATGCTTCATCATGCAACAAGCTAGGAACTTTTGCCAAAATGTCACATTTGCCACGCGGGTGAAACTAAATGGCAGACTGCCACGGATGCATATTCGCTGGATCCAAGGGCGAAATACGTGGTGTCGTTTGGCAGGCTTTTTGGCCACGTGGCAAGCTGTGATTGGTGGGCAAATTCGCTGGGTTTGACCACGAATTAGATGCCTTGACCGGAGTTGATTTTCGGTCAGCACACGTGGCAAGCAGTGAATGGAGGAGTAGTTTGCAAAGTTGGGCAGCGTTTTTGGTAAGGTTTGACACGTGTCAACTTTCTGTAAATTTGGTAAAGGATACAGCGAATTAAGTTAAAGTAATTTGCTACCCACACAGCGATTTTAGTCCTATTTATACCTCCCCCTTCCATATCAGCAAATATCTTCTACTTCTGCTGCTGAAGTATTTGTGTGCATTCCTTCTAAATTTTCATTCCGAAAGTCATTTTCCGTTGTTCTATTGAAGTATTTGATTTCATTGTTTTTAAATTTTCATTGCGAAAGTTTGTTTTTGTAATTTACGGAATATGAGTGCTAATAGAAATGGTTTAATAACCATTGTCTATTATAATGGGAATAGATACGTTGGGCCTAACGGTCAAGTTTTTGAAGGAGAAAGTAAAATGTTTCGTATGCTCCCAGGATGCAGCCAGCGGGATCTGATGAAAATAATTTATAAGAAGTTGAGATTACAACGTGGACAATTTGTCTCTCGATTGACTGTTAGATGTGCATCGGGCAACTCGGTGTAGTGGGTTGCTGTGGATATTATAGATGATGACAATGTAGCGTTTGCATATCCGATGGAGCAAACCCAAGATTTATCGAATTGTATGCATAATTAAACTGTGGGGGACAATCAAGCAGTCAACATTGTGTTCAGCCCACTAGGTCCATTGACATAAACAGAGAGTCGTTGGTGAATCTGGAAGACAGAGATGTATCCCAAACACCACCAATACCAACCCAACCAACCCAACAAATGGATTATGAAGATATGTATATATCGCCCCCACCAACACCAGCAAGTCAAGCAATGGAGAATGAAATGGTGTCGACCCACGACCTAGTTTGGCCTATGGGCAGTTCGGAGGACGAGGTGGACGAACGTGTTGTTCCAGACGGTGACTCGTCAGATACGGACGTAAATGGTGACTTCGATCGTGATTTTCCAATTCCTTCTCAGGACAATATCGGAATGCAAGACCCACTGCAGGGTCAAGGTATGGATGCACAATTTTTTGTCATTCAGTAGTTATTTAATTATTGTAGGTTTAAATTATTGTAATATTAAATTATTGTACGTTTTATAAACACGTATCTTCTAAATAAATATAAGTGTTAGATATATAATGAATAATTTTTTTTAATTAATGATGGAAAAAGTTTTTCATAAACAATGTGGAAGTGCATTTAAAATTTATAGGGATGTAATTTTTCATTTTGAATACCAATAAAATTCTCTATTACTTTGTTAACCTTCAGGATATTTATTATTAGTTGTATGAGAATAATGAGTCAAACTATATAAGCTATGTTAAAAATTTTATTTGAGGCAATAACCTATACCTTACGTATTGTTGGAGGTTCATAGGAATGTGTCCTATAATAATTTCAACGATTTCCAAATAAACACATGCTCCATGTTATAATGATTATGTCCATGCTTCTAGCCTGTTTCCTTTTATGTATTTTATCAAAACCCTACCTTCTTATAGCCAAAAAAAATATGTCTCGCGTTATTTCTGACCTAAATTATGCAGATCTAGAAACTATTGAGTAGCAATGCCAAACTTTAGACTATACTTGTAAATTTTGTTTGTTCATGGTGAAATATACTAATTTCGGAGTTTCAATTTTTTTTAGTTGAGTGACATTGCATAATAATAATGTCAAAAAAAAAAAACATTTTACATTGTAACAATTGAATGCTATATTAACTATTGAAGTAAATATTTTTTTTTTATATTAGTTGCATGTCATATGTTAATCTCAAATATTGAACATGTAATTTTATTTTAATTTTTATTATTTTAAATATATACTTTAATTTAAATTTTGAACTTGATTTGATTTAACAATTAATCCCAAAATTGCTTTTCATTTAGGTCAAATCTAATCAATTATCTCAATTCACTTTTCTTTTAGCATACTTTGTCTACTTATTTTTGTAACTACTGATGTTGTGTTAAAACTAATTTTAATATTTTTAAATTAATGATGGAAAAAGTTTTTCATGAACAATGTGTGATATGTGTAATGATATAAGAGACGACACCGTTCCATTTTGGTCTGACGTACGGCATTATACACATGTTAATTGGACATACCCAGACCAGGAGTCTGGTGATATGGAAGGAGGACAAATACCTAATTGGAAGATGGGTCAACAACTATATAAGAATCAGGTGTTTGAGACGAAGCGGGATGTGCAATTGGCTATAAAACAATATTGTATGGCTGATCATCAGACTACCATAGTGGAAAAAAGTGATACGAAAATACTTATAATGGTTTGTGAAAATCATTTTGACGGTTGTCCGTGGAGGATGAGGGCATATCAAAAAAAGGGTGGCATTGAATGGGTTGTAGGCATATGGAACAATGAACACACATGTGTCGGTTAGAATCTTTCTCAAGATCACAAGCAGCTTGATTCAAATTTGATATGTTTGATGGTCTTAGGTACGTAAAATAAATTAAATTGAAGTTTGGTTATTGGTTACAATTTTTTAATGTGTTATTGTATGATGAAATGCATAAATGATTAGGAAGGATCTCAGTGTTAAAATTGGGTTAATTCAAGAAAGGATAGCAACAATGGTCGGATTTCATATATCATACACCAACGCATGGAAGGCAAAGCAAAAGGCCATTGTCAAGGTTTTCGGAGATTGGGATGAGTCCTATGCATTTTTGTCAAGGTGGTTAGGATACATGTTAAATTTTTCTCCTGGGTCTGCATACAAGCTGGATTTGCACGACCATTTCATTGATGGCGTACTTGACAGAAGTGTTAAGGTGTTCAACAGGGTGTTCTGGACTTTCAAACAGTGTTGCGATGCTTTCAATTATTGCAAACCAGTTATAAGCATCGACGGAACCCATTTATATGGGAAATATCGGGAAACATTGCTTATTGCAACATCAGTTGACGGAAACAATTATGTCCTTTCAATTGCATTTGCGATTGTTTCCAGAGAGAATATCGACAATTGGTCATGGTTTTTGGCACTGATTCGCATACACGTTACACAGAAAGAGGGAATTTGCCTTATTTCAGACCGGCATGTGGACATCATTGCCGCTGTAAACAATGTTGATTTGGGATGGCATCCACCACGGGCGTACCATGTTTATTGCATTCGTCACCTGGCCAGTAATTTTAATCACAAGTTTAGCAATGTCGTCTTGAAGAAACAATTGAGAAGATTAGGTATGTTTGTCCATTAGAAGCCAATGTTATTATATGCAATTACTCCATTTATCCTACGTATTGACTATGACATTGTGTCTGTATTTGCAGCTTATACAACCTCGCGCCTAGATTTTGATGCCGGATTATAAACATTGAAAGAATCAAGCCCTCAAATAGCAGTATGAATTGATAATATCCCCAAGGAGAAGTGGAGTATAACCTACGATGAACAGGGAAGAAGGTTTGGTCACATGACAACCAATCTTTCTGAGTGCTTTAACAATGTGCTTAAAGGAGCCAGAAGCCTTCCTATTACGTCCGTTGTGCGGTTCACATACGCTCGCTTAGTAGCATACTTTGTCGTACATGGTCAAGAGGTCTGCAAGGAGATGGCAAGAGGTGATCATTTCTCCAAGGTAGCATGGCAAAAATATACGAGGATGGTTGAAAAATCGGCAATGCACAACGTCACTTGTTTTGACTCAGTTAGGATGAGATTTAAGGTTCAAGAGACGTACAACATACGGACTCATACTGGCGGGAAAAATGGTTTGTGTCGTTAGCTGAACGAAACTGTCAATGTGGTGAGTTCACTGCCTATAGGTTCTCGTGTAGTCATGTTATTGCAGCTTGTCGATCCACACACCACGATCCTAGACAATATGTTGACCCTGCATATAGTGTCGCGTATCAATGTCAAGTGTATTCACCGTAGTGATATCCAATTGGGAATGAGGACTTTATACCACCAGTTGCACCACCCATTGTTATACCAGATGTGTCGCTCAAACGGAAAAAATGAAGACCAAATAGTACCCGCACACGTAATGAGATGGATTCGCGTGAAGGGTCAACAACTCGTACCAGATGTGGTTATTGTAAGTATGGGTCTTGAGTAAGTTCCATTTGTCAAAGCTGGGACATGACGGACCAGCGTGAGCAGAGTTTGATTTTATTTCAAGTGTAACACCATTGAATGTTGGCACGTGCACACTCAGAGTTAGCACGTGCGTAATTCAAAAAAATAACGGTGTTGCACTTCAAATAAAATCAAACTCCGCTCACTCTGGTCCGTCATGTCCCAACACTGACAAATGGAACTTACTCAAGACCCATGCCACATTTTCAAGTGCCAAAAGTTCCCCCTTTCCCTCAAACCCGAACGCCCAAAATTCCTCGCCAAACTCGAAATATGCTCCCCCGATTCATTCTCCATAACATCTCTCGGTTTGTCTTCCTTCCCTATCCGTCGTTCGCTCAAGCCCTTCACCTTCATCATCCTTTAAACATAATCGTATCAATAGAGTGTACATTATACTAATTTATACTAATTTAATAATTTATAAAATAGCTGCATATAAATTGATGTTCACAATCTTTGTTGGGGAAATGCGGATAAAGTGATGTTTCGTTCAACAATTTCAACAACATAGATTTAATTCAAATATTTAATTACAATTTTATGACATCCTATCTTTAATTATTAAATCTTTACTTATTTAATCTTCACTTGTTATTATTATTAATTTTTAATTTTTATATTTATCAAATCAAAAGTTTAATTATTTTTATTAAATTAATTCTTTAGTTACTCTATTTATTGCATCAAATCTTAAATTATTATACTTTAATTATTATATTTTCAATTTAATCTTTAATAATTAAATATTAACTTGTTATTTTTATTACATCAATACGTATTAATTTTACTATATCTTAAAATATTATTTATATTAAATTAAATGTTTAATTATAATTCTTATTAAATCAAATCTTTAACTAAACAATTTTTTACTTATTATTTTTATTAAATAAAAACTTCATTTAAATATTTTAGATAAACATTATTTCACAAAATTTATTTAAATGAATGAATTTCTGAAACTTAAAACTTATCAACTAATAAAATATTCCTATATCTTGTTAATCTATCCTACAAAAATAATAATTATAAACTAATTGTAAACATAATCTAACCTAATATTTAAA
>PYAF01003201.1:982489-1020194 GCA_007407185.1 Glycine tomentella
AAAAATATTGTAGGATCCAATAATTATTTTATTTTTATCATTATGATATTAATATGCATTATCCATACATTAATCAAGAAATAATGGAGTTTCATCTAATAATTATAACTTTTCATCTACAATATTCAAATTTAAAATATTAGGAGATCAAACACAAGATCACTCGAAAAACTTATTTATTAATTTTTATTTACTTATTTTAATTATTAATTTCCTATTTCTTTTCTATTTTTAAATCAAATATTTCTATTTTATTTCTCACCTCCTATTTTCATTTACTTTTACAATTTCCATTCTTCCTATTTTTTTTTTTACCATTTCCCCCTTCTTTATTACCAAACTAACGTTAGCATTCAACTTATAAAAAAAAAATAAAAAATAAAAACAACCAAACTAACGTTAGTGGCCAAAACTCTTCTCCTCTTGCGAAGGAGTAGAGACGCAAGGAAAGGGAAGTAAGGAAGACCAGGTCCCTCCACTGACCCAAAATCCCTTCTTCTAGAGGAAACCCCAAATTTGCTTCATAAGGTAAGGCGCTCTTTATCAATTCTTCTTCCACCTAATACTAATACTTTACTCTTCTTTCTATTCAGTTCCTCCATTCTTCTCCCTTTGCTTTCCCAGGAATTTTAGTTACGAAAGCGCGAACTTTTTTCGTGCCGCTTGCACATTTTCCGGGCTTGAAATTTGAAGCCATTGTTCGTTTTCTTAAAGTTTGCACTGTTTGATTCTAAATCTTAATTTGGTTTTTATGTTCTGTTGTTCTTTCTTTTCTGCAAATTAGTCTCTTTGGTCTTTTTCAGTTGCCAATGTATCAGTTTTTCTTTTGAAAAAATAGAGGTTACCACATAACATTCTTGCTTCAAGTAGATTGTCTGAAGTCTGAACTATATATATGGCAATTGGCAAGCTGGTTTTTTTTTTCAGCAAAAGGAAGAAGTGAGGGAAATCTAGTACATGAGTGCAGTTTACATTTCTCAAACATGTTACAAACCTAGGCAATTTTTCAATTTGGAGAGAGAGAGCACTTTGGTGGGAAGAAGTCCTGTTATTCAGATTAGGTGCAGGAGGGTTGTGAGTGCTTGTCTTAATGTGGATGTTGAGGCACCTAATACTGGGAATACGACATCGGAGGAAACAAAGAATGTGATGGAAGGAAGTATTTGGTGGGGACATATGCAAGAACACCAGTCGTACTTGAGAGTGGGGAAGGTTCTAAGTTTTATGATGTTGAAGGGAGAGAGTATTTAGATTTGAGTGCTGGGATTGCTGTCAATGCACTAGGCCACGGGGATGCAGACTGGTTGAAAGCCGTTGTTGAGCAAGCTGGTACCCTTACTCATACCAGCAATATATTCTACACAATACCTCAGGTTTATTGTTTTTTTGTTTGTCTTATATCAATGTAATATATGAATGTCTTCATTTGCATAAAATGGAAAAAAAATTATGTTTACCAATTATTACCTTTGATGTGGGCATACAATGAGTTGTCTATTTGTATGTTAAGTTGTTTTTATGTCATCTTAATTTGCGTGGATACCATGAAAAAAATTTGGAATATGCTACTGCTATTTTTTTGGTTTGGTTGGATTAAGACACTAGTTTTCTTGGAAACAATTAAGTTGGGCAACAAATTTTCTCAACTGTTTTTTTATATAAATAATTCTAACTTACATTTTTAAGCCTTCTACCTTTTTTTATCTGTGAGGGTATGTGTAATTTTGTAAATGCTTTTAAGAGAATTTGTTTGTCAAAGTTAGGGATGGAGCATTGGAGGTGGGATTGGTGATTTAATTATTTATGATTGCTCAATGCGGTGTGTATCAACTATTATTTTGGCTTCAAAAAATATTTTGAAAGTAATATTTTAGCTGAATTTATGATAGCAAAGGATAGGATTGGATTGAAAATTGCATGCACTTAAATTTTTTGGAAGAAGGTATAGGAGTTAGGATTTTTTATAAAGTGATTGGCAAGAAAACTTTAGATTTGATGGTGGAACATGGTTCTCTTAATGGTGATTTATCATAGCTTCTAGAAAACTTAATTCCCATGATTGAGTACTTGTTTTATATTGTACCATTCACTGAATGAAGAGAAACTCAGTTATTGTTACCAAGCTTTAGTAAACATCAGAGTATAGTGCTTATGAAATTTTGAGTTTCTATAAACTAGAATTTTTCTAGAACTCTAGTAGGGAAAGGAAAACTAAACCAATTTATAATAATGAAAACCAGGTCCAAAATGAAACAGTGTACATTACATTGTCAACACTTAAGCTTTCTCTGAGTCTTTTTTAATTTACAATTTGAAGGACTTTATTAGTAATTCTTAGTTGTAATTTTCATTAGGTGTTAAATGATTTATTTACACCCCTCTCCAATTTCAGACTCAGCTGTTCATAAAATCCAGTGTATTGTATTTTTCCCAATATCAAATTTCTTCCTTCCCTTGTATGTTTGCATAAGTGCTAGTTAATATGGCCACCCTCCTTTACTCGATAGATTTTCAGATTTCAGTTACATACTTCATTGTGCTTTGGAGATTGCCATTGTTCATTTGGTTTTGTAATGTCACTCTTTCATTGTATCCACATTATGAAAAGGAAAGAAAACAACTTGTTCAAGTTCTGCTTTATCCAATAAGTATGTGTTTGTAATGTTATATTGCATGTCTATATCAGTAGCTTTTTTTTTATTTTATCTATTTATTTGTAATTGTTTATAGTTGCTCCATTATGCTTTACTTTGGTTTATACCTTGTAGCAGCATGTAAGGTGTCTGCACAGTGTTGCATTCTATAATTATTTTGGCATTGGAGCAGGTTGAACTTGCAAAGCGTCTTGTGGCTTCTTCTTTTGCTGATCGTGTATTCTTTGCAAATTCTGGAACTGAGGCAAATGAAGCAGCTATGAAATTTGCAAGAAAGTATCAGAGGCACACAACTTCTAACGGGAAAGTTCCAGCAACAGAGTTCATAGCTTTTAGTAACTGCTTCCATGGGAGAACCCTGGGTGCACTTGCTTTGACTAGTAAACTGCATTACAGAACACCTTTTTAACCTGTTATGCCTGGAGTGACCTTTGTAGAGTATGGAAATGCTCAGGCTGCAGTAGAATTAATTAAGCAGGGCAAGATTGCTGCAGTTTTTGTTGAACACATCCAAGGAGAAGGTGGAATTTACAATGCTACAAAAGAATTTCTACAGTCTCTACGTAATGCTTGTGATGAAGCTGGGGCACTTCTTGTGTTTGATGAGGTATCAAATATCTAATATTGATGTCACAGTCAAAGACACATATTCTTTTCAGTTGCTTTAAGATGCTTCTGAAAAGATTGTCTGATATATTACTCTTGATGGCATTGTCACTTGAAATGTTTGGTTGGTTTAGTTTATCTATGCCTTGATAATGATGGATAATGAGAAGAATGAGATTGCCTACTACCATGACCTTCTAGTAAATCCACAGAAATTTCTTAATTCAGAGGGTGACAAAGTATGGCTGTCATATTTTGAAGTATATTTATATCATATATTCAATTATTCTATTTGGTTGTTAACATTATTCTATTTAACCATGATATGCTTTCTTGATTTTGTAGGTTCAATGTGGTTTAGGTAGATCAGGGTTTTTTTGGGCCCACGAGGCCTATGGTGTCTTCCCAGATATGATGACCCTTGCGAAGCCTCTTGCCGGAGGCCTACCTATTGGAGCACTCTTAGTGATTGAGAGAGTTGCTTCTGCTATAAATTATGGTGAGCATGGAAGCACTTTTGCAGGAAGCGCTCTAGTTTGTAGTGCTGCTCTTGCTGTTTTGGATAAAATATCAAAACCTGATTTCCTGTCATCTGTATCTAAGAAAGGCCTCTACTTTAAAGAACTACTTAAGCAGATGTTACGAGGAAACTGGCATGTGAAAGAAATTCGTGGTGTTGGGCTAATCATAGGAATAGATTTAGATGTACCTGCATCACCCCTAGTAGATGCATGCCGAAACTCTGGCCTCCTAGTGTTAACTGCTGTAAAAGGAAATGTTGTCAGGCTTGTCCCGCCATTGATCATAACAGAGAAGGAGCTAGAGCAAGCGGCTGGTATTTTGTGCCAAACTTTACCAGTTCTTGATAACTAGGAGTGTAGGAGGAAGAGTATTGGCCTTACTTTACTAGCACAACAGAACTTATTTGGTTGTGTATTGTTGAGTAGCTGAGTCACACATGGTGTTGCCTAACTCACCAGAATCCGTGGATAATAAGGCTTCTAATAATAAAGCAGCTAAGGAATCATCAATTTCATCACCTCTAAGTCGCATGAATTCCCAGGAGGGTTATAGTACTTGTGTCTTATCCTCTAGCTGGGCATATAACTATAGTGTGACTTCAAATATCTTGGGAGGTTCTATGGGAATGGATAAGACGAGCTCAAAATGTTAAGGACAGAACAATAATATCAAAATGAAAACTGAAAGAGACCGAATAATAAATATGAAAACTTCGGCTAACTTGTTAAAATTACCTCTTACATAAGGTCTTTTTTTTGTGTTTTACCATACATAAGTGCCTGTTTGAAACTGCGTTGAATTCAATACGTGCATTATGAGAGAATATCATGTCAAAATATACAAAATACGCAGAAGTCATCCCTTAGAGCATCTATAACGAGAATTACTTAATGGGTTGTTTATCATGTTAAAATATACAAAATATTATGTCACTGGATTTTGAGTTGCTTAAAATTAGAGAGTTGTTTAACTTTGTATTAAATAGGAGAGAGAAAGAGAATATTTGCATCTTGTTAATAAAAACTTCTATTGAAGAGAAAATTAATCGAGTTACTTAATATTAAAGTAACTTAAATTGGGTTATTTATATGAAAATCATTAAATATGTTTTTAGTTGCATTATTTGGACGTCCATCCAGAAAGGATGGAGAATGTGAAACTAAACAAACAATAACTATGAGATATATCACCCTAGTTAGAACCAAGAAAACATTTGAATATATGTGACGGTAAAGATCGATCATCTTTTATAATTTGATAAATACATAGATAGATTATAAACCTGATTTTTATATTAAAATAAAAATTTGACTTTGTTGGACTATTAATATAAAAGTAAGATCTATAATCCATCTTAAATTAATATAAAAATATACTGTCAATTAATCCAAATTCATCTTAAATACGACTTTTAATTTAGTTGTTATAAAAGTTTATGTATATCTATGATTAAATATTAGTATATTTAAATTAAATTCTTAAAATATTTATAGTAATTATATGAATACCAATTTGTTAAGTTCTAGGATAATTATTTATTTTAAAAAGATTATTATTTTAAAAATTATTATCGTTGTGGTTGTTATCTTTCACAATCATTACACTGGAATGTGCCTTATTTCATGTATAAATTTTCTGTAGTTGTGATTTTCCTTATATTTTAACAAATCAAATGAAACCTAAGTCTCAAAATTTAAATAAAACATTTAATAAATAGAATATCAATTTTTAAATAAATAAAGCATTTAACTAATTTTAATATTTAATAAAAATGAACACTTAATACATATTTAAATAAAATATTAATTTCAACTTGGACTTAATTGTAATAGGTATTAAGATACATGGATAAAGATGAGACACAAAAAGGACAAGCAAGGTTGACGTATCGCAATCAAGGAGCCACTTAAAAGCGAATGAAATAGAATAAGATGTGTTTTGTCAATTTGATACGAAAGTAGTGTCTTATCAATGGAAAGAAATGTCACATGTGACTAAATCATATTTCTAATTCACGTGACTTGCAAATTGATGGTGAAAGAGTGATATCTCAATTTCCCATCAAATTAGGAGCATATAGATGAAGATGACAAAGTGGATTATTTGAAAGGAAAAAAAATGAAGAGATATAGTGTGAAAATGATAAATATGTATAAAGTTCTGAATAAAAAAAAGGTAATTTGTTTAATTAGCTATATATAATTAATTTAGTTTGAATTTTATTTTGATTATTGAATTATTTTACATGCTATTACTCTAACATTCTTAACATTATTTTGCTCTACAAGTTTGGACATGACATTAAGAGAAGGTAGACGACTTGAAGCCTCAGTCTAACCAGCCCAGCGAATTAGGAATTTAGTATTTTTTAATTAATACATAATATTAATTTCATGTTATTTTTTTCTCTATTTTATTTGACTTGTTTTTTGGATAAATATTTTTATCAATATTGGTAAATAATTAATATAATTAAAATAATTAGAGTAATTAATATAATTGAAATTAATTATAATAATTAATATAGTTAGAATCAACTTTATGAAACTCAGTCCGTTGGTTGATTCTGTTAATTTTTATTAGTTCTTGAAGTATCATTTCCATGACCTTGTTTTTGCTCTTCAATTGAGGAAATAAGGCTCTTCCATGCACTGGCAGCCTCCTTGATGCACATGCATCATTATCACTGTGTCCCTATGTACATGCATCATCTATTTCATTTCAATTCCATACACACACAAACACGACATATCTTCTTTTATCCCCCCAACCCACAATCAAAACTACATACATATACCATACCATACCATACCTTAACGATGATGACTCATCTTTCCAAATTCTATAACCGACACACACTACATCTTAGCTCCTCTTAAAATCAAATCTGCGGTTCATTTTCTTCCAAAAAAGTGTTCAAAATATATTCTTTCCAAATTTTATAACCGACACACACCACAATTACTTTATGCCAAACTACTCTAAATTAGTTATTATCTTTCACACAACCCCTTGCAGTAATTACAAAGCAAACAAACGTAGAAGAAAAATAAGGGAAGCCAACGGTATATCAGACTCAAAGAAATATCAGCATTAATTTTTTCACTGAATAGCAGTGCAAGATTCACTTTTTTCCAATTTTGGACTTTTGGTACAAAATTTCACTGAATAGCAAAGGCATCAAGCTCATGTTTGGATTTCAGTTGGACAAACCTTCCGATGCAGCTTCAAACTCCGGTGCGGTGGCGCGAAGGTCGGCGACGGGCGTGAAGACCGTGGTGGGCTGGTGGCCGTGAAGTGGAGAGCAAGAGCAAGAAGCCAAGAACGGCCCGTGAATGAGAGCGTGAGAAGGATGAGTGTAGTTAAATAGGGAACAACAAAATGGAGTCCTTTTGGGTTTTGTTTTTTTTATTTTTACGCCAAAACCCAATCTGGTTTCAAAAATGAGTTTGGTTATTGGGTTAATACAAAATCGACCAGATTTTACCTAATCAAACTGGAGTAGATGCATAATTGGTTCAATAATTAAACTGATCCGATTACATTATTAAATTCTGATTGGACCGAATTTTACAACATTAATTAGAATAATTAATTATTACATTATTATCTGTTCTAAAATAAGTATCATAGTAAGTTATTGTGTACATACCAAAAGATTAATAAATAGATGAAAAAAAATAGTAATTTTAAAATTATTCTTATTATTAATATTACATTAAAAATTAAAATGACACTTATTTAAAATATTAGTGAAAAAAAATTAATTGTACATTAAAAATTTATCTTGGGATAATTTTTTTGAATGCAACACTTATTTTAGACAAAAGGAGTAAAAATTCTCTGTAAGAAAATTATTATTATAACTTTTTCAACTCATTCACATTCTCTAATAAAAGTAATTAATTTCATTAAATTTGTTAATTAATTATATTATCATCTCAAAAATTTTATTTTTTATTTTTTTATTCACTTAATTATTTTTTATTAATATTTAGAGAGAGAATAATTGAATAAGAATACGTAAAAAAAATTAATATATCTATGAATTAAAAAAAGATATTATAAAAAAAATCTGAAAAGGATAGGAAAAGAGGGAGTAAATATCAATGGTCTAATAGTGGATAATCAATAATAACTTTCTAAAGTTGGTAACTAGGGCGCGCGCCCACACACATATATATAGTGTGGACATCAATAATTACTAATGATTATTCTTGTTGCCAATTATCAATGGTAAAATTGCAAGTAATTAGCGACAATCTTTTCCTTTAATTATTGGAAATAGTTTTGCTGTCCTAATTTTAATCGAGGTGTGTCTGTCAGTAATCTATTAGAAAAATTGCATTATCGGCGATATCTATACCTATATCAACGACACATGTAATAGCCTTTTTTTTTAGTGTTTTCTTATAGTGTAATGGTCGATCCCCTTTAGGATACATTTAAGTCACCTGATATGGTGTGTACACCTATAATAATAAAGTTTATCATTAATAGTAGTTTACAGAACAAATTTTCTCTAAATCTCTTTGTGCACAACAGCATAAGGGATGAAAGAAAACAATTTGAATGCAAAAAATTAGTTTGTTTCGATGTTTTTATTGAGTTTTTTTTTATAAAAAAAATATAGATTGATTCTATTCATAATTTATTTCATGTCTTTTGATGAAAAAATATAACATTTTAAAAAGATACATTTCATGATTTTTGGTAAAGAAATACAATTCTTGGAGGGACACATAAAAAACTTACAGTTTCATTGAAAAGATATGACCTTTCATATCTACACATTTTCATGAAAATATACAACCTTTCATATTAATGGGTACATATTGTATCTTTTTTATGAATAGATACATGCTTTCATTAAATAAATGACCAAACCTTCCATACTTTTCTGAATTTCTCTCACAAAACTTTTTATTTAATTATTTATTATTTATTTAAAAAGGTTCATATTATAAACGTAGTTACTTTTTTAGAAATTAAAATATAAAAATGAAAACCATTAACTTTTCAAATACCACCTTCTCACCAATTTATATGATATGTTATTTTAAGTCTCCAAGAAAAAAAACTTTCATATTTTTTTCATCATTTCCTTCTTTATTTACATTCAAATAAACGGACTTAAGATTTTTGTTAAGAAATTAACGTTTGCTGGCTGTTCTTCCGGTTAAAATGACAACTAGAAAAAAGAGATTTTTTTTAATATGATATTGATATAAAGTAATCCGCTAGACGTAGACACTAATATTCGTCGAAGATAGTAAGAATATACAAGATGAGTATATCCTGAGTGCACACAAAATGAATATTATTTTGTGGTGACTAATATTCGTAGAAAATAAAAATACACATGATGAGTATTTTTCTTTCAATATGATTTATTCAATATACAATGACTAATCAGATTTCAATCTTGAAATATTTAATTAAAATTATTATTATTTTATCGATTGTTATTAGTTAAAGTTCTTTTTCTTTCTATTGATAATTACTTTTTCCTTTTTTTTATTCGATGAAAGGTATCAGTGGTACCAGTATGTGAAAAGATGAAGGAGCATAGATTGAGATGGTTTGAGCATGTTATGAGACGACCATTAGATACTCCTGTCAGAACAAGAGTCTGTTACCAAGAGCTAGATACAAAGAGAGGTAGAGGTCGACCAAAACTTACCTGGGGAAAGGTAGTTAAACAAGACCTAATGGAGTGAGATTTAGATTGACAGACGGTATGTCTTAGGACGGAGTGAAGAAAAGCTATAAATCTGGTGGAGGGTTAAACTCTTTAGTAGTTCTATGTTCCAATTGTTCCCTGTATTAATTCTTTTCTTCTTCTTTTCTCTTCTCCTCTCACCATTCTTTTATTTTAACTGTGTTTCTTTCTTTTGTTCTATTTTTGATTTATCATTGGGTTCATCTATCACCGACCCCAATTAATTTGGGTTAAAGGTGTTGTTGATGTTGATGTTGAATCAAAATTAAAAATAAATATTCACTATTCATATTTAATTACATAGATTTATTGTTATCATATTTGAAAACTATTCCTATTATGTGTATATGTGTGATTTGTTACAGTTAAAGTGATATTATGACTGAAAAAACATAAAATGATAGTAGTAAATTAGAAAAATAAGATTGAAAAACTTATGACTTTGTAGGTTTACAAAGTTGCTGCAATAACTGTCCATAATTTTTCTGACTAGTACAAGAGCTCGGTTTGACTTCCGTTCTCATTTTCAAACATGAGATTAAATATTTTAAAAAAATATTTTTAATTTTGATTATTGAAATATAATTATTTTGATTTAGACTATAAATATCATCCATTAATATATAATCATGTCCAAGTTATCTAAGATTATTATGAGAGGCATATAAGTAATTAAGTATTTAACACAATTAAATATTCAAGATTAATGATTTACCTGGTTCAAATATAATTTAATGATTTATATTTATTATTTTTGTTTTTATTAATCAAGTGTCTTATAAAAAACGGGGCCCATGAGTTACATTTTAAAGTCTTGAGTCATCCTTACTGGTTATGATAAAGACAAGAAATAGATATACCAAATTGGGTTGGGATTTCTTAAAATTCCCATAGTGTTTTCTTCTTCATTATTTCAGTGTTGGACTATAAGAAGATAAGTTCAGTGTGGTAATGTGCTATAGCTAATTAACGAAGGAGGAGTAGTGGCAATATCAGTGGACAGAGAAACGACCATGGAATTGCAAGGAAATGGTGCATACAGCTCTAAACATGATGATGATGGTCGCTTAAAACGAAAAGGTGTAGTATCTTATCTCAAACGTTTTACATAAAAAATTTATTATCACCATTTATTTATGATCTCGATTAATCTTCATGTAAACAAAATAGTTATATGTCATGTTGAGAGAATCTTGAATCATAACAATCCCTGTCCATCTAATAATTTTTTCTGTTTTTTTTTTTAATGGAAAATTTTCCTGTTAATTAGTAGTATTTGTTTAACATATTATTATGTCATGTGAATTAACTTTTGCTATATAATGGTGTGTATGGGCATGAAGGAACATGGTTAACTGCAACTTCACACATAGTGACGGCTGTTATTGGGTCTGGGGTGCTATCACTTGCATGGGCCGTTGCTCAGTTGGGCTGGATTGCTGGGCCTGCCATTCTGATATTATTCTCGGTCATCACTCTCTTCACTTCTTCTATGCTCACCGATTGTTATAGGTACCCCGACCCTATTCATGGAACCAGAAACCATAACTACAGGGAGATGGTAAAAAATATTCTAGGTAATTTCAATTTTTGTGGTTCTCATTTCTCATTACATGTATTTGGATCTGTTTTTCTTTTTGGTTTTTTCTCAGAGTAATCTCACCTCCTTAGAAGTGATAGACCAATTTTATTTTCTTGTGATTTTGGCAGAGGTAGGGGACGACATAATTTTTATTTTTAGTACTAATTTTCTCTACATTGATAATATTTTAAAACTAAAAACAATAGTCTTAAGATAATGAATGAATGCATTAATTTTATAAATATTATTTAATTCTTTTTGGGTCTATTAAATCAATGTTTTGGAAACTGAAATAGTCTTTTGACCAGCAATAAATTTACGGTTTCAACTTTCAAGGTCTACCTAAGATAAAATTGGACAGAATTAAAAATGTTTTGAACCTGACTGTATATTTTTATACTTATATTAGACAAACTTCTTCAACTTTCAAGAAGTAACATTTATAAAAACAGGATTAAATATAATTTTTATCTTTATATTTTTTAAAAGTCATAGTTTTAGCATTTTTATTTTAAAATAGAGATATTTAATTCTCATATTTTTCAAAATTCATCATTTTAGTTCTTCTATTTTAAAATAGAAATATTTAATTCTCTATTTTTGTAAAATCTATAATTTTGTTTCATTCATCAAATTTGAAAGTTGATTATAAGAAATTAATTTGATGTGATCCAAATTTATTAACATAACATGAGATTATTTTGTTAATCTATATTATAGTTAACGTTAAGCTCTTATAATCAAGGCTTTGAGTATGGTGAAAGGAACAAAATTGCATAGTTTACAAAAAAATAAGAGACTAAATATCTTTATTTTAAAATAACAAAACCAAAATTATAGATTTAAAAAATAAGAGAATTAAATATTTCTATTTTAAAATAGAGGAAACAAAATTACATATTTTGACAAATAAAAGGACCAAAATTACATTTAAGTCTAATTTTTTTTATCTCAAATTAAAATTAACTTATACACTTTAATATTTATAGAATCTCTCTCAATTAAATTCTCAAAAGGCAGAGTACATAAATTGATTTTAATTTATTAATATAAAAGAAGTTTGATTTATTTTTTATTTTATTTCTTTTTCGTCTGTTTACAGATAAATTTATCTAAATAAGACTTAAATACTGTGTGTAGTACGAATATCTATAAATACACATAAAACATAAAAAAATTTGAAATAAAGCATTTAAAAACCTATTTCCCCCCCCAAAAAAACTATTTTTTTAAATAACTAACAATTTTTTAATGATAATTTATTAATATCTTATAGCACTAGTACTTAATATTGATGGAAGTTAATTGAATGTTAAAGAAACAATTTGTTTTCTTTTCATTTGATCATTTTCTTTTGAAGTTGATTGTTGCATTGTAATCTGTCTCCAGGAGGACGTCAATACCTGTTTTGTGGATTGGCCCAGTTCGGAAATCTTGTTGGAACAGGCATTGGTTACACAGTTACTGCATCCATTAGCTTGGTGTAAGAACCTACTACTAAATCTTCA
The DNA here is from genome assembly GCA_007407185.1 of Glycine tomentella. Taxonomy (NCBI): domain Eukaryota; kingdom Viridiplantae; phylum Streptophyta; class Magnoliopsida; order Fabales; family Fabaceae; genus Glycine; species Glycine tomentella. Next base: position 995,084 of record PYAF01003201.1, read on the forward strand.
ACTGATTTGCAAAGCCCCGAGAAAGGAAATTTATGTATTCTCATTGTAGTCAAAGTCAAAGAAAGCCACGAATATAGTTACTAGAGTAGTAGTATCTTTTTGCAATTTGCATGTTTTAAAATCCTAGTACGTGTTTCTTAGATATTGTTCCTTGTTGTTCTTAACCAGGGCCGTCAAAAGATCCAATTGCTTTCACAAGTATGGCCACGAAGCGAAGTGTCATACATCAAATTACCCATATATGACCATCTTTGCGGCCATACAGATTTTATTAAGCCAAATCCCTGATTTCCAGGAACTTTCAGGGCTCTCTATTATTGCTGCTGTCATGTCTTTTGGTTATTCTTCCATAGGCATTGGTCTCTCCATAGCCAAAATTGCAGGTTTGGCATAGCATTTAATTAACACAAATTTTATAATATACTACATTTTAGTTTCAAATGTTTCTGCAAAAATGCAAGGAAAAATATATTCTAAATAGAAGGTACTCTCATGTCAAACACTAAGAATATAAATAAACAATGTATGTCCTTTTAGTACTGTTTGTATGTTAATGTGTTATTGATGTAAAATATTTATTAATTTTGTCAATAATTATTTATTATTGAAAAATTTGATCGATCATTATTAATAAATTTTTTTATTAACTATTTTTTTGATACACAGAACTTTAACATGAAATTTTGTCAATAATTTCTACTTGGACGAATAACACGTTGGTTTTTATGGTGTTATTTAATTATAATACAAACTGTTATGTATTGTAAGTATGCTATTTTTCATAAAAATAATAATCATATTAAAAATAATTTTTAAATAGTTGATAATATAAAAAGTTTTACACTCATAATACATAATACATGCCTATTAAAGTATTAAACTATATGAATATGAATATTTATATAGGCACATGCATATATTATATATACCAAAAATTGTTATCACAAGTGGTTCAACATTTTAAATTCCTTAACTAAGATTTAGAGTTTGATCCTAGACTTAAGCATTGAGTGACAACTAGATTTACTACTTTATTCCAAAAATGGGCTAACCAAGTGGATGGAAGATTACACCTCATGATTATTAAAAAACATATATATTATCCATATATTATATTTATAATATTTGATACTCATGTAGAATATGTTTACTTGGGTTTTTATTTTCTTTTTTCATTATCTGTTTTGACATTTTAATTATAAAATTGTCACCTTGACACATAAATAACATTAAACTAATTCAATACCAAAAACATTAAACTAATACATATATATTGGAATGCTTTGCATCGTTCTGGAACATATATAAGGAGGAAACCATGCCAAGACAGGTCTAACGGGGCTCATCGTTGCTGAAGACGTGACAAGTCAGGAGAAGCTATGGAACACTTTCCAAGCAATTGGAAGCATAGCCTTTGCATATGCCTTCAGTCAAGTACTTGTTGAGATACAGGCAAGCTATCTTAGGCAAAATTGGTGCTTATTATATTTCAATTTGTTTTTTTCTTCTTCATCTCAACAGGACAAAATAAAATCAATCTTAGTTAACATTTACGAATTTTCTTAGAGTTTGTTTGAATGGAGAATTTTAATTGGGGAAAGTAATTTATTAGGGGATTTAAAATTCTTCAATTTAAAATTCATTGTTTGGATATTTTTATATAAAGAATTTAAATTTTTGGAATTTTAAAAGAGAATTTTAAACAATTAAAAATGTGGAATTTGAAGTTCTCTCTAAAATGTGAGAAATTGAAATTCTCTTCCTTTTTAGAAACTCTAAATGCACAACTTTTTCCTCTGTCTCAATCATCGACGTACTCCGACCTCCACTGCTCTCAAGATATCGTCCACCTTAGGTGTTTTTCCGTGAATGAGGTTCAAAATTTTAAAAATGAAGAAATTCAATTTTTTTATCCAAACACAAAATTTTAAAATTACAAAAATTTTAATTGATACATTTTAATTTCCCTGAATTTTAAATTTCTTAAAATTTTAAAATACTCCATCCAATATTTCTAGTTCTAAAACTTCCCTAGATAATTTCAATTTTTTTTTCTTTCAACAGGACACATTAAAATCTAGCCCACCAGAAAATCAAGCCATGAAGAAGGCAGCCCTTGCTGGATGCTCGATCACCTCAATGTTTTATATGTTATGTGGTCTTTTAGGCTATGCTGCATTCGGGAACAAGGCACCAGGAAACTTCTTAACAGGATTTGGGTTTTATGAACCATATTGGCTTGTTGACATGGGTAATGTCTTCGTATTTGTTCATTTAGTGGGCGCCTACCAGGTAATTATTTTATGAACACAAGTTGCTAATTGAACATTATGGCGCATGGAGAAAAAGAAAGAGTAAAATTAATTATTTGGTATCATAGATGAATTTAGATATAAAAAGGGCTTAATCTTTATTTTGATCTTTTAGATATTGTAAATGTACGAATTTGATCCCTCAAGGTACAAATTAGGTCTTCTAGATATTATAATTGTTGAGAAATGATAACACACACTTTTTTTAAATAAATTCTTTTTTATTGGTAAAAATTTCTTAAAAATTATAAAAGATAGTGAATTGTATATTTAATGACTCTCATAATTTTGTAATTTTTAATAAATTTCAACTAATGATAAAATGTGTGTTTAAAGAAGTGTGTTAGAAAATGTGTTATTAATATTTCTCATAATTATTTATTCCCTCTATCAATTTTCCATTAAATATGTATCATCTTTCGCCGGCAAACTAACATGTTGTCTTAACACATGTTGATGCAATTCAAAAAGCAACACATCAATGACAACATCATTACATGTCTTCATCCAATGTTGCATCAGTAAATTCTAAAAAAAATAAATAAGACTGTTGAAGAGATCAAGATTGCACAATTGGAATATTTGGAGTATCCAATTTGTGCAATTAGAATATGAAAACTAAAATTGTATAATTGTGCTACATGAAGGACCAAAAATTCAACTAAGCCTATAAAAAAAACTAAATATTTTTCATCATTTTAATAATCATTGACCATTGTCAGTCAATTTGATTTCTTGCGTTACCAAATCAGTTTAATTAAATTATGAATTTGCACTTTGTGTGTGAACAGGTATTTGCACAACCAGTTTTCCAGCTTGTGGAAACTTGGGTTGCGAAGCATTGGCCTGAAAGCAACTTCTTGGCCAAAGAATATCGTGTGGGCAAATACAGATTCAATGGATTCAGGATGATATGGAGGACAGTGTACGTGATATTCACAGCAGTGGTTGCAATGTTATTTCCCTTCTTCAACAGCATTGTGGGTTTGCTTGGAGCTATTTCCTTCTTTCCCTTGACAGTGTATTTTCCAACAGAGATGTATCTGGTGCAGGCCAAAGTGCCCAAGTTTTCTCTGGTCTGGATTGGGGTCAAATTGCTAAGTGGCTTCTGCTTGATTGTCACTCTTGTTGCTGCAGCTGGATCAATCCAAGGAATCATCACAGACCTTAAAATCTATGAGCCCTTCAAGTAAATCCTATGTGTAGTTTAGCTCTTGTTTTGGGATGAACAATCGTTTGTCGCTAAGTTTGTGGTCATTATCATCAGTTGTTTCGATAAACTTTCATAATATAGTACTTTTATAATGGATTAATAATGCTTTTAGCTCCTAGAGAAAAATTCTAAAATTTGCTTTTTGTCCTCAACTTAATTAATAGTTTTTTCGTTTCTTTATTTTTAAAAATAAAGCTAATTCTTTTATCTTTCGTGCAAAGAGAAAATTTTTAGTATTTAAACAAGTATAGGAACTAAAATTAATATTTAAAAGGAAAAAAAAAACAATTTAAAATTTTTCTAGAAAGTAAAAAACATCACTATATAATTGTTTGTCTGTTTCTTGGATGAAAATTTTCCGACAAAAATAGTATATTTTTCTTTATACTTTAACATATTATTCATCGACAAAAATATAGACATGTGTCTGTTGTTCTGTGGAAATTTTTCATTCTATATTACAATACTCTCTTTAAATTTAAAATAAGGATTTTTTTTTTTTTTTTAACTTAAAAAGGCCAAACAAACCAGCTTTCTATCTTTTGCGCATAAACTGAGATATGATACTTCTTAAGTGTCTTTGTTCAAATAATATATCCCCATTTGATTGTTCCTCTTTCCTTTTTCTTGTTTTTTTCTTATTATAAATGTTCAAGAATATATAAGACCTTCATATTCAGCATTAAAAAAAAAAAAAGACCTTCATTATTTGCCAAGTTTATGGGCTTTCATTTCATCAGCAATTTCGTCTAGAGTAGAGCGATTTAACTTCTAAATTGAAAATAAAGAATTACGAGCATTAAATGCTTGTTTGATGGAGCTTTCATTTAGATTTAAATTATACATAGCATTTATGCAAAGTGAAAAGGGCAGATAGATGTAAAGAATTGAGTCAATGATGAACGCAAAATAGATAACAAGTTCATCCTGGATGATATTTTACAATGGAACTAAATCAACAATGGCCAAGTAAACAGAAATTTGATATATGCAACAAGATTCCTAAGAGCTAAGTATGTGTGGTCTTGCCTTTAGTTTAGCCGTGGTGCTATCTGAGATATCCTTTCATCTTCTAGGAGTGCGTAAGGGTCCACATATTGTGGAGGTGATATAGCCATCTTGCTTGCATCATGGACAAATGTTGGTCCAAAATACTGCAACAGTAAAATAAAGATCAAATTCAAAGCCATCTCTCAAACATTAAAGGCATCATCCACTACAAAGAGACTCAATTCAAAAGTGAGGCTTTAAGTGTAAGAACAACATGTCACAAAGAGCAAATATATTTCCACTAAAAGTTTCATTTCTCAACAGGACAAATAATATCAAACCAAGAATTCATGTTGTATTGAACTTTGTTGCCTAATATTAAATATAAAACCACAAGATAGATTGCAGGACATAGATGTTGGAGTACAAGTGTGAGTTAAAGTCCCACATCGGATAGAAATAGAAAACTTGAATATCATATAAGTGAGGACAAGACCCATAAATTTGAGCCTTAAGATTTTGGATTAAAGTGTGGTGTCTAATTCACTTGTATGATTGCTCGTGTAAATCTCCTCGGTGTCTGTGAACTATAACCAAATATACGTGACCAACTATTAAAAATGAAATCTTTTATTTTTTAAAAGTATATAACTTATAGGTTCCAAATTGCCAGTTTTTCAATTTACTAGGCTATGTTCTGTCCATCAAATTGGTATTTCGCTTTAATGACAAACAAGCAAATAGTTAAAAGAAAAATCATGTGGTCATTGTACAAATAAGATAGCCAAGGATACTAACAAACACTACTTAACATGCAACAGCATGGACACATCAGTTTTCAGGCCAAGAGCTTACAAAGTAAAGAGCAGAAAAGGTTGCAACAATTATGAGGATCAATGGCCCAAATCCCAAGAAGAATGTTCCTCCAATTGTCAAAAGAAGTTTAGCACGAGGTATCAAGCCCTGAAATTGATAAATACGTAAGTGATTTCTTGGGATTTCACACGAAAAACGAAATTCAATTAGATCAAAGCATCAAAGCTCACTCCAAAATAATACATTATCAGTTCTGATTCAGTGGTATTTTATTTTGCAGAATAGGATTAGATGTTTTATCTATCAGCCAAAAGACTCTTCATAAATTAGGCAGTGCTGCAATTATTACCTTCTCGTATAGTAATATTCAACGCAAAATAAAGTGAACCAATGTCTACACAGGTCTAACAGAGGGCCTTTGCATACTATGGACATCATGTTAATTTCTTAACACATTCTGATATAATTACTACAACAGAATGCCTGATGAATTTTTTCTCAAGTTATTAATGCCCATTTGACATTTCTCATGAATTTAGGGCGTATTTATCTAAACAACTTAATTAAATACTTATTCAATAAGCACTTATTTTGAACTTATTTGTTAAAAAAAGCCTTTTTTTTAAAATAAAATTAGCATTTTTCTGATTTTTGATGTGTTTATTAAACTGATTCTACGTAAAAAACAGTTTTATGCTTATTTTAGGAAACAAATTCAAAACTTCAATAGCTTATTAAAGTCATAAAATAATTATTATTTATTACAGAGAAGTTAGAGTACATACTTTTAAGCTATTTACGACAAGACAAGAATAATGTTTGTTAGAATTTAACTTGAGAAATCATACGTCTCTCTAGAATTAAAAAAAGTAGAGTTATTTATTGCAAAACTGATAAGATACAATTTTATTTTGAAAATTATTTGAAATTCTTACTAATTCTCTGCACACTGCAGAAACCATTTGAATTATTAAGTTCTAACATCATACCAAACATGTGATGTCTCAAAGCCACTATTTGAAGTTCAAAATATAATGTTTTTGATGATTTGACTCATTTGAGTAACAAAACCAAAAGTCCATAGCAGTAACTGCCAGAAAAAAATGCTACTGATGTCACTCATTATTAGACTTACTATCTCTATAATTGGTGACACAAATGATAAAAAATATAGAATGTTTCAGGAATAAAGTTGAAACCACAGTTTTGTTGCCATTTATAGCTGAATTTCTGTACTTCTTTTCGTTTGTTCATCCTTTCTGTCTTTCTTTGTCCCCCCTCCCCATTCTCCACTCTCTTGTTTCTCATTAATAAAAAACTTTGAATTAGTATTCTTTCTTCAACACCAGCTAACAAAGACAAACTACTCGCAACAAAACCTTTGAAACGAAATCACCAACTGCTAAAGATTATATTCAAGGAAAAGAAATGTTGACAATGAATCAACCTCAAGACCTTCACTGTTCAGTGCCATAGATCGTTCCCTCTGATTGTCTAGACTCCTCTCAACATTGGTTGAGACAGCTTTTCTTTTTGGGAAACCTCTATCTTCTTCATTCACATACACCTCTTCATCAAGTCCATAGTCGCTTTGTTTGTAATCATCAAGCAATGATGTAGGGGTCATACCTCTCTTCTTTAATTCCTTCATAAATAATGACTCTGGAGGCTCTTCACCTGAAAACACAATAGAAGCAACATGAAGCCAAAAAGTGCAAAGCTAGTCACTTGATGTCCTCTTTAATCAGCTGTAGATTATAATCTGAACCCCTTCACCACAATATCTACTTTATCTTGCCAAAACATAATAACATACAGCTTTTCTTGCTAATCAACACATGAAAGGCCACACAAATGAACATGCTGAAAGCAGAAGAACTCATGATACACTAGTTGAAGACACAATATAAAAGTGGAAAAAAAATATAAAGCTTTAGTAATCTAATAAGGAAACAGAGTGAATATCACAAATACGAATCATCAAACAGAGTTCAGAATTTTTTACTAATCTTATGTATTACTTCAAATTAACACTAATTCTTACTAAAACAAAATTATAACAATCATTGTCACTAAATGAGGATCGAAAATGAAAACAAAACAAACTTGCCATTGTTTTTGTTATTGGTTTCTTGAGAACTACAGCAAACCCTGAAAGTGGAAGACTTAGAAGAGGTAAAAGTTTGCAACTTTGCGATCCTTTTGTGTAAATAGCAAGGTAGATGATTGTTCCATGTAGATTTTCTGAGAAAATTGGATTGGGAAAGGGAAAGTTGAGAGAGGGTAGGTCTCAAAGAAGCCATAACTTGCAAGAGAGAAACCCAAATGAACAGAAGAAAACGGGTTTGTGGCAGAGAGATTTGAAAAAGGCTTCTTCTAGAGGAAGCAGCAAGTGGAGCAGAGTCTGCAGCGGCTGGAGAAGCGCATCTTAGAGTGAGACAGCTAATGGTGGCTAATGTGTGCCAGGGGTTGGTCTGCGTTTGTGGCTAGAAAGAACCAACATCTCGTGGATTTGCGGTCAGAGGCTGCTGACAACGTAGACAAAATAATCATGATTTTTGTTTCGCGAATAGATTTGCTTCACTATTTATTTTATTATTTATTCTCATAAATTCCAATCATTCTGGTCCTTCCACGAAAATATGGCAAACTATTATTCAGTTAAAGCAGTTAGTCTTTTTTCGGTAAAATTTAGAAACATGTTTATCAACAATGAAATTATACAGTAGTAATAGAAATAACTGAAAACAGAAATGCTCATTCAAATATACTGAAAATTATTATTTTAGTATGTGTACTGTATATAATAAAATATTTATTCTATATAGGTAGATTTATAATAAATAATTATTTTGCATATAATAATAAATGAATATTTTAAATATATTAGTTATATTTTAAATTTATTATGATTAACTTAAATTATAGTATAAACTTATTTTCAGTTATTAATTTTAAAAAATATATTAAAATTTAATTTAGAGAAACCAAGATAAATAGTGTTTTCGACAATTCAAAATGTGAAGCCTGCCTATCATTTTTAGGCGGATTAAGTGAGTCGACTAGTCTAGTCGGGATAGCATTGCCACTCCTAGTTGGAAATTTGAATTTAAAAGATTGTAAAAACCATTATTCTTTCGGAATTAGGGTTCATTTATTCTTATCTCGCTATATTATTTAACTGACTATAGGTAACCAGCATTAGCAAGCAAGAGACACATAGGGGTAGATCCCTTTCGTAAGAAATCATGGAAAGACGAAAGTGAGTGGTAGAGTAGCGTATAAGCTCAGAAGCTTTGCCATTGTAGTATTCTGGTGGTTCATCACAATCAATCAAAGTTAATAAATCAAATATAATTGCCATATATTAGTGCAACTGTATTAGTGACCTACAATGGGCAATTCACGAAGTGTAATTCATAAGCATCTCTTGAAAGAGGTTCCAAAACTTGCTAGAGTTCTACAATTTAGAATTTATAAACTTTGGTTGTTTTACACAAGGACAAGAAATCAATTAAAAAAAAAGACAAGAAACCAATAATACAATACCCCAGCAAAAAAAAAAAAAAAAGACAAGAAACCAATACTATCCCTATCCCAGGCCTAGATAAAATACACAGACACGTGTCCTTTAATATTTTTGCAACCTTGCGTTTTAGATAATAGTCTTCACCTGAATAGACTGGAAAGCCATAGGAGTGGCACGTGTTGGAGCAACATCAGAGACCACTAGAACAACATCTCCTTGGCTGATCAACCCTCTAGATTTCATAAGTTGCACAGATTTTGAGATGTTAGATTCAGCATCATCGGACAAATCAACCAGAAGGGGTACAACACCCCATTGCAAAGTCAGAGCCATGCGGGTACTGTCATCGTCGGTGAAAGCAAAGATGGGAGGATTCGGGCGGTTGCGAGATAGAAGCGATGCCATGTGTCCATACCTTGTGTACACAAAGATGGCATCCACACCAAGGTTGTTGGCTGCAGAACAAATGGGTAAATTTTTTATTATGATTATACTCTTACCGCTATGCAGAATTCATAATAGAAGGAAGTTGCAAGAAGAATATTAATTACCCATTTCAACAGCACAATTGCATATTTGCTCAGTTATGCATTCTGGCAATGATGCTCCAAGTTGACGGTGGTTAACAAGACTTTGTCTATTTTCCTCCCGACTCCATGATTCCATTCTACTGCTAGCCATATCCAAGACTGCCAAAGCTTTTCGTCCATATGATCCAATAGCTGACTCTCCAGACAACATCAAAGCATCAGCATACTGTCGAACTGCTTCAGAAACATCTGCTACCTATTGCATAAAAGCAAATATTCATTCGAGGTAAGTTCAGCAATTCAATAGGGAGACTGGAAACATATCATCATAGATCGAAATTCTGCCCTAGTTTCCCAGTAACATTTATTCTCATTGGAAGATATTCTCCATTCCACCAAAGGTTGATAATAATCATCCTGGATGTAAAAATTGATTTTACCTCAGCACGTGTTGGCGTTGGATACTCGACCATTGACTCAAGAAGCTGAGAAGCTACAATCACTGGCTTGTTTAATTGTCTGCATATGTAAATTATATCCTCTTGGACTGTAGGAATCTGTTCAAGTGGTATTTCGACACCAAGGTCACCCCGAGCCACCATGATCCCATCAGAAGCTCGCACTATTTCCTCCAGTTTATGAAGGGATTCTAAGCTTTCTATCTTCGCCAAAACTTTTATGGATCTGAAACAATCATATAATTCGTGCCAAAATAACTTTGAATCAAAGCACTTACATAGAAGAAAAGAATGCTGATGTTTAAACAAGATATTTAAAAATCGAATAAATATGCTGTTAAAATCAGTGATGACAGAGGGGAAGCTGACCACCAAAGTTATTAATAACACAATCTATGCATCTGTTCAATCAAAATAGGTGCAATTGTAACCTGGGAAATAGTGCTGAATGCACCTGTTTCGTATAGGATTTAAGAAAAACCCAACTTATTATGTTTCTATTGATTGCAAGTATGTAACCTATATGATTGCAGCTTGAAGATGAAAATAGTACATCACTTGGGTGATAGTGATATGGTGTTACATGGCCATCCCCATAATAATGCAGCACAAGTGCTGCACACTAGTGTTGTTATAACACTTTAAAGGGAAGACCAGGAAAATCAGTAGACATCACATAATGATGCTGGCAGTAGAATGCTTGTAATACTTAACAGATTCCTAGCCACTAGCATGACATTTCATACTAGAAATTATACCAACATCTTTTTAGAGGAGTTAAAGGTTACATTATATTGCTAAAACCAAAAAATTATTCTTTTGTAGACTTGTGATTCCTTACTTGGTTGACTTCGTAGAGAGGTACATCTTTAGATCCTTAACAGAATCAGCATGATTGACAAAGGATAAGGCAAAAAAATCAACTCCCTCTGCTATACCAAAGTCAATGTCAGCCCAATCCTGTGGATAAAAACAATTGGAATTCAGGACAGAAAAAAGCATACAAGGGAAAGATTTCCAATTCATAGTTATTAATTATTCAAAGAAAAATACAAAAAAAAAGAGGTTCATACAGACAAAATCATTATTACATTTAGTAAATTATGAATATGATATGTTCAGTTTTGAAGGTAGCTTCTCTGTATGCTGCCACTGAAACTTGTATAAATGAAATTATATTGATATTGTAAAACAAAAAAGTTTCTAGCATTGTCTGAGAATTTAACAAAATTATTGCATTTATGGTAGTTGAAGGAACACACCAGTTCTTCGAGATATTTTGATTGGTTCCAAGGAGAAAAACTAGGGACTTTGAAAGGAATAATATATTATGCAATTTATCCATGTATGGACAAATAAAAGACCTCGATTCTTGAGGCAATATGTTATTGATCATATTATCCCAAAAAAAGAGTTTTGACGACAGTTGACATAGCTTAAAGATGCATCCAGAAATTCAATGGTATACATATAATGAAGTACTTGCAGGACTAAATTTATCCTTCACGATCTTCATCAAATGAGCAGGAAAAGAAAAAGATATATGTATATATACCTTTGTCAATAGAGTGGGGAGCTTGTTATTCCCCCTCACAAGCTTTCCATCTCTCCAAAAACTAAATTTCGCTCCAGGCAGGAAAAGACCAGCATCTATGCATTTGCAATGCAAATCATTACCAGTCTTTTCTGTGACTTCAAAGCATGCCATTCCACCATCAATTACAAGTTCATCACCCACTTCGGTACCTGACAGCCATTAACTAAGTTCAGTACTCTAATGCATAAATTCATTGTGAAAGAAAAGGAAGGGTTGAGTCTTCACTCGTTTAGCAAAACATCATCATCACCTTCAGAAAAACCTCTATAGTTCGTTTGAACAGTGAATGGGCGAGAACCCTCAAAACGTTCAGCAGTAAACACCCAATTTGAACCTTCCTGAGATTGAAACAAAAAAATAGACAACCTTCAATAATGCATGGCTCCAAATTAGCTAACTCCAGTGAGTGTGATCATAGAGGAAAGCTATCACAAACCAGCCTTTCACACAAAAATAGAAACATAATCTCTTATAATTTTGGTTTGTGCCCAACTCAATCCTAAAAGCTGGCTCATGAGGTGAGTGGTGTTGCTCCCTACTTATACACACTAATTTTTTAACATATTACTGGTCAATGTGAGATATGCATAATGTCCCTCACGCCCGGTGTGAAGTTTGCAGGATGGGACATTTGGGAATGATCCAATAACAAGAGACCCAATAGGTCCAACAACAACCCTAGGATAGGCTTTAATAGCATCTGCATCTTATAATTTGGGCTTAAACTAACTCAACCCCAAAATTAGCTCTTGCAATGAGTTACTCCCATTTATATACACTACTTTTGGCCATATCACTAGTTAACGTTAAATCTCCAACACAATCCAAATACATAAACCAAAAAGCTTACCTCAACTTTAACCGAGGAAGGAGCTCCATGATCAACAACATGAATCTGACTACCCTCAGTGTCAATCATCACAGAAACACAGAATCCTTTCTCCTCATTCAACTTCTTGATCTTCCTTATCACATCACGGTGCCACTCCCTGGTCCCATGGCACATGTTGAGCCTGGCAACACTCATGCCTCCAAGAGCCAAGCTCTCAAGATCCTCCATAGAGCTGCAAGCAGGACCAACAGTGCACACGAGCTTGGTCTTCCTCAACCCCGCAAAACCCTTCGCCGTTAACTCTGCCTCTGAAACCACATCCAACCCAAAACCACCCTCCGAAGCCTTGCTCTTCGATCTCTCCACACCCACTTCCACAGCTGCACGAACCTTAAAGTTAAACCTTTCATTCCCCTTCCATTTACTACCTTTGTTGAAACGAAATCCGAGGCTGATGACTCGGCTTCCGAAAACCCGATTTTTCAAATCATGGGGAGGGTTCCCTGCAACACTCACGAGACTTAGATCGCTCGCAGAAGCAACTATTGACTTCAAAACCATCGCCACAGAGAGAAGTCAATGGAAGCCTGATGCTGGGAACAATATAGGTCTGAATCGAAATGTGGTATCAAAGGTTTGAACTTTACGACGATTTGGATGTGGGGTTTGAAGGGTTTTGTTGTAAACTCCGCCAATGTTTGGACTTGGGATTTTGGCTGCGGAATATACCGGGGTGTTTACCGAAAGAAAGAAGTAGGTTTGGCCGCGCAGAGAATATTTAATATTTAATGGAACACAAATGCTGATCGAGCGCTTCATTGATTAAAAAAATATTATATTAATGACATAAAAATATTTTATTTTATTTTTAAACATTAAACTTTTTTTTATATTTAAGCACCAGGTGATCCTGATTCCTCAGTCCTGACCTTGACAGTCTTGTAACAGTACCAGGAATAGCAGGTTGTTTATGTTTATTTGTCATATATTATATTTATAATAATTTTTTATAATTATTATTGTATCATTCGTATTATTTTATTTTTTTCTCTTTCTTATATCTCCTTTATTGTGAACTATAGTATATTGTATTTTTTTTTTTTGTAAAAAACATTATCTTTTGTTTTAATCCCTTATGTTAATTACATGAAGGTATTTAAGCATCGTATAATGTCAATAAGGTCATTTCCAATTAGGGTGTCATCTCCAATGACCAATGTGATTGCTACACTCAGCAGATGGTGGGAAATAATTCATGTGCTATTTTAGACACCAACTTTTGTGACGTACAAAAAGAGGGTTGTTGTAGTAAAGGGGGGAGGTTTTGTCTAACAAAAGTTTTTATTTTTAATGTTATTTATTCTTGACATTTGTGCACACGACAAAAAATAAAATTCATTAGGATAGTCGTGTAAGAGTAAGAATTGAACTAGATGCATGCAGACATAAGACTGAAACGTGTAGAAATTATTTTAAAAATTTAATTACGATGGTTATAATTTTTTTTATTATCGTTATTATAAAAATTTAAAAATGGATGAAAAAATAATTATATATAATGTTACATATGATATCAATTATTTGATCTTTAAATAATAAAATTGATCATCATATATATTTTCTGACCTCATAATTTGATAACCATTAATAAAATTATAAATGAGTTTAATTTAATTCAATATTTAAATTTATTATTAATATAAATTTTGAGACAATTCTTATAAAAGTCTACTCATTAAATTTTCATGACCGAATATAAATTTTAAGATTATATTTAAAGTCACAACAATAATTAATTTTAAGACAACAAATTATCAAATTGGGCCGAGTGATGAACAGCCCAACTAAAAGTCTAACTTTAGTGACACAAAACACGAGGTTTCTCTTCAACTATTTACTGTTGTGTGCCTAAAGAATTAGTGTAAAAGAATACTGATAATTATTTTAATTTTTAAAATTCAAAATTATCGCTCAATTTAACCTTAAATATTAAGAAGTTATCAATTTAATTTTTCATCTTTCATATGCTAATAGTAAATTATTTTAATTTCTAATTTTGTGGATCAATTAACTTTGTTTGATTTTGTTATATGGAGTATTAATTAATTCGGTTCCTAATTTCAAGAATCAAATTAACTGATAGATATTATTAATAAAAAAAGTTTTAACTAAGTTTTTAGTTCTTAATTTTTTTTAATACTTAAATAAAAGTTTAATAGATCAAGATTTTTCAACTTTTTAAAATTCAATTTTTAATTTTTAAATAAAAGTATAACTTGTCATCTCAACTTTTTTTATTTAAGCTTTTAGTCTCTATATTTTTGAAAAATTGGGTTTTACATTTGAAATCTCATTAAATAAATAAAAATAATGGGTTCAAATTTTTATTTAGGGATTAAAAACTGAAATTTTTAAAAGTTTAGGGACCTTAATTGATCAAACAAAAGTTTAGATACTAAAAATCTTTAATAAAAAAAATTGAAAAACCTTGATCAGTTAATTTTTTATTTAGAAACTAAAAAATAATTGTTTTTTAAAAAATTAGGAACTAAACAATTAGTTAACACTAAAAGAAAGTATGAATACAAAAAATTAACTGTTGTTTTTAAATTTAGGTCGATAATTATTAAATTTCGATATTAAAGTGATCAGTTAGTTTTCATAATTTTAAAGATCAAATTAATTAATAGTGCTAATTTCAGGATTAGATTAGTTGATACTTACCAAGTTAGAAATTATTTTTTTATATAATATCCAAAGACTAAATTAATCAATATTTATAATTTTTTAAGTGGATTTGATATATTATTATTATTAAGAGAAACGATAGGAACTATCTAATATGCTTTGTTAAATATACCAGTTTTTATAGGTTGAAATGTATTGTAATTGACCAAATTTTGTGGCTTTTAAGTTATATTTAAATTTTTTTTCTAATTTTATAATTTTAATAAATTTTAACTAGCTATTAATTATAGATATATGGTATGTTTGAATGAGTGTGTTTTTAGCATTTCTTTGTTCTCTTCTCAGAACTTAGAAGTATGGTGAAACAGTGTAGGAACACACATGATAGCAGCACGTGAGTCTTGTGCATGAATTGGCTGCATTTGCAGAGCATCTCCAAGCCTATGAACTTCCAACAAATTAAGGTCCCCCGACCACATAATAAATGACAAGGCAAAATGATAATTAAAATATATACTGCAATTCCCGTTTTAAGAGACTCCTGATCCTACGTGCTGGATAGGATTTTTTTTTATACATATAGATATTGATACACACCAACACATGTGGATAAGATACTGCTACCATATGCAATTTTCGTAAGAATTGTTATTGCATATATATGATATATTGATCAGTGTGAAGCTTTAATTTCACAAACCAAACTGTTGACGATTTCAATTTTTATGTCCTATCCAATTCACTAAAAGACGGTATCGTGTCAATAGAGCATGCGACGTACACCAACAAATATGAAACATGACATTAATTATAATTTAGCACATACATGAGTATATCATATTATAAGTTAATCTGCGTACCGACTTTGGTTTAACTTCTTTGGCTTGTAGCATCCATTGTAAAGACAGATGTGGTCTATGTTCTTCAATCTTCAATGACCTTTTAGCCGATACAAATGCTATCTATCAATAACTGGACTAGAAAGTAGCAACATGCAGTTTCAAATTATATCTTCCGAGCAGTGACGAGCTAGGTGTTACGTCACCTTATTAAAAAACTCATTTCTATTATGAATATGCAGGTGTTGTCACAGTCACTCCTATATTTGCTATTATATGTATCAAATTATTGCCTATAAGTCTCATATATAACGATGAAAGCCATGACGGTGAATAAAATCATTATAAATTGTGATATAAGCAGGGAGGTGAATATTTTTCGTCACTTCAAAATGTATTTCATCTTGCAGTCATGATATTTAGCAATTTCATGAAATTAACTAGTCATTTAGCCACATGCAATTCTTTTTAGTAAACTGTAATTTTAATTCCTCAATTATTTTAGTTTGACGTCAACAACTAGTACGTATAAACAGTTGAGAGCTATTCAGAATACTAACAAGTACATGCACACCAAAATTTAGGAGATTCGATTCCAAATTATTTGACGTATATCGTTTACTCAGAAACTGATTTTGTATCATACTTCTCGATCGGTTTAAAAAATAAATAAAAAATTGTATAATATTGTTTTTCTCATAATTATAAAAATGTTATGCACTTGTTTATGTGGATAATTCGATGAGAATTAAATAGAATCCAATGCCCCAATATGATTCTCAGATATGATTCATCGCATCACAACCAACACAAACGACAAGGGTCTATTAAAGAAGAGCAGGTTCTAAAAATGTTTTGTACATGTGCAGCTCCTTGGACTCATGTAAGGTCACGAGGGATTTAAGCTCATCCAAAAGCTAGAGTTTTTATAATTGGGTGAACTACACTGATGTCACATGCCATGCATAGTTTGGTATAATACTATTTTAAAATATAGAAAACAAATTGGACGATGGAATTTCAAGAAAAAAGTATAGGCTAATTAAGTCAACGGGCATAAAAAGGATAATTTGGAGCATGTGCGGAATAAGGATGACGTTGCTTCTGCTTCTATCTTCCAGTTTAAAAGAACAACAGTGTTTATATATGATGCTCCTATTTTACCATACATAAGACCAAAAGCCGAGTCTGTAAAAATATATATTGGGAGAGCATGATCAATATAAGGTAACCGAAATAAATTTCTTTTATAAATAAATGTCAGTGGTTAATTATTAATTTTTTTTAATAGAATTGAATCCCCAATCTTTTACTCTCTTTTTTCACATTTTTCACATTTTATCACCAAGTAAATTTTATAATTTTTGAAACTTAAAAAATATTATTTTACAGGCATGACAACCTTGTGTGTATTAGAATCCAATTTATTCTTGTCAAATTGTGGCCCGGAAACAATCTATTCCATAGAAGGGTTTTTGTTCTTGTCTCGTCATTTGCGTCTAGTTGGAGTGGGAGTGTTCAAAAAAGGTACTTGTAAAAGATACTATGTCATTCAAGTAAGTAAGGATTCAATTTTGAGTAATAAATAGGATAATGAAGTGAAAATTATTTTTTTTACCTAAAAGTATTACTTTATTTATACAAACTTTATTGGGTTTTGGACCATGGATTTTCGTGTGTCAATTATTATTTAAGTAATTAATTTTTAAAGCAAGATTAAATAATCTTATCTCATGATTATCTGTAAACATAATTTGTCTTTATTTAAGATTGAATAAATACTCGACCATCGTAACCTAATCCTTATCCAATCCTTTCAATAACAAGGAGAAGGAAATTAATGTGAATAGGTTAGACATATCTAACTCAAATTAAGTAGGTAGACTTGAAAATATAAGATCAAGAAGTTTGCAAATCCCTAGTCGCGTCCTAAGGTAATTAACTGATGAAAATATTGTTTATTAAAGATTGGTTTTAACTATTAAGTCTAACTTCGATTAAAAAAATAGTAAAATATAACAAAATCATAAAGGATATCAATGTCAATGTCTCAATGAATTGACTTGATGTTGAACTTAAGCACATATATTTAGGAGAGGCTTTACAATGCCCAATTTCCCGTTAAAAGATGCTTCAACGTCACAAAATTGACTCTCCCATACATGTCTGAATGTCAAGTTGGGGTCGGTAATGTAGAGTTTGGTCCTCAAATCACGCATTTACCTGGTCTAACGTACTTTAAGCATATTCTCGGACTCTTCTGCAGATATTCTTATTGCAGGCATGTGAAAAATGAATTTTGAACTGAGAAGTATATATGAGTTGCTTTAACTTTTAACTTAATTAATAATTAAGTTAAAAATGTATCATGTTACCACAATCTCATTCAACTCAAATTAGATTAATTTACGTACATATGTAATGTACGTCTAAATGTCTAAATATTAGTATCGTAGATAAAATATGTCATTTGAATCCCATAGTAAATGTGCTAGTTGCCAAAGTTAAGTTGTTCGATTTCTTAAACTGCTTCATTATTTTGAACAGTAAATAATTAACATTATATTTAATTTGTATATAAAATTATTTTCATTTTGTTGGGTTTGGATTCTCTTCCTACGTGGAGGAAATGTCTAAATGTGCAAGTCCATTTTGGGTCGTTTAATTACGTGGAGATGTGTTAAGAGAAACTCATTATATTTTTAGTGAGAACAATAGCAGATAGAGGGAGAAGAGAAGAAGAAAAACCAACTCACTTAATTAACATTCATCGTTAAATTGCAATTGGAGATTTGTCCACCATTTGATCGTGTTAATTGGTGAGCAAGTTTAGCACTCATGATCTTCGTTTTTAACAATTGAATCGGTGTTTATATATGTTGGGTATCACTGACCCTCAAATATCAATTACGGAAGTGGAAATCAAAAGATCAAAGGGAGAGAGAGAGAATCAGAATTTATTTTACGTGAGAAAACCTTACTCAATGTGAGAAAAGGAAAAACTCACGGGACCTAGTCCAGTATCAAAATTCACTATAACAGAGAACGGTTACAATGAATCAAAAACACACCAATGTGGTGGTACACTCAACCTCTCCAACAATGATGGTCATTCAAACGCTCACAGTGTTTCACTCTAAGCTCTCAAATATGCAAGCACTATGGCTTGCTCAAATATAACTCTCAAGACTGTCACTTGAGGCTCTCAAATTTTTGTGTGTCTTGCCTTCACCCTTACTCATCTATTTATAGGATGAATTGGGTTTACAATGGGTTGGGCCTAAGCCATCAAATAAAAATAGAATCAAATAAAAACATCAAGTATCAATCAAGTAAAAACGGAAAGTATCAATCAACTAAAAACGGAAATTATCCAACAAATCTCCCCCTTCCGTTTTTCCAATGCGACCGAGGTCTTCAACTTCAACAACCCGGTCTTCTCACCTTGGCTACATCATGCTGAGTTCCTCAGCCCGGCTCCTTCACAACAATCTTGAAACTTCATTGCAAGTACCGGCTTCGTCATCATGTCAGACCCATTCTGACTGGTGTGCACCTTCCCAAATGTGAGCTTCTCATCCTCCACCGCATCTCGTATCCAGTGATACCTCACATCAATGTGCTTGGTGCGAGAGTGATACGTCGAGTTCTTCGCAAGATGAATTGCGCTCTGGTTGTCACACATCAACTCGTACTTTTCTTGGTCATGGCTGAGTTCCATGAGGAACTTCTTCATCCACAGCATCTCCTTGTTTGCCTCGGTCATGGCAATGTACTCGGCCTCGGTCGTTGAAAGTGCCACACACTTCTGCAATTTTGATTGCCAAGAGACTACTCTTCCAGCAAATCTTATCAAATATCCAGTCGTTGACTTCCTCAAGTCGGAATCTCCCCCCAAATCAGCATCCGAGTAGCCTTGCAGCTCGGCTTCACCTTCTCCAAATCGGAGACATAAATCGGATGTACCTTTCAAGTATCTGAAGATCCACTTCATTGCTTCCCAGTGCTCTCTGCCTGGATTCGAAAGAAACCGGCTCACCACACCAACTGCATACGCCAGGTCGGGTCTAGTGCAAACCATTGCATACATCAAGCTTCCGACGGCAAATTGGTACGGAATCTTCAGCATCTCGTCTTTGTCTTCATCAAACTTCGGACACTGCTTCTTACTCAACTTCATGTGCCTGGCTAGGGGGGTGCTAACTGTCTTGACTTTGTCCATGCTGAATCTCTTCAAGATCTTCTCAACATACTTCTCTTGACTTAGCTACAGTAGCTTCTTCTTTCTATCCCGGATAATCTTCATTCCGAGAATCTGATTTGCAGGGCCGATGTCCTTCATAGCGAAGGATGAGCTCAATGCCTTCTTCAAGGCATCAATCTTCTCTTTGCTTTGCCCTACAATCAGCATGTCATCAACATATAACAAAAGGATCAGAAAATCTCCGTTCTCATACCTCTTCACAAATACGCAGTGGTCAGCTTCCGTCTTCATGAACTTGTACTCTGTCATGAAAGAATCAAACTTCCTGTACCACTGCCAAGGTGCTTGTTTCAAGCCATAGAGACTCTTCTTCAACCGGCATACCATGCCCTCGCATCCTGGAACTCGGAACCCTTCAGGTTGCTCCATATATATCTCCTCCTCCAGCTCACCGTGAAGGAATGCAGTCTTCACATCCATTTGTTCTACCTCAAGATCCATTGTAGCTGCCATGGCTAACACAGTTCGAATCGAGGTCAACTTCACAACAGGAGAGAAGATTTCTTCAAAATCAACTCCTTTCTTCTGATTGCAGCCTTTCACTATAATCCGGGCTTTTATCTTGGCTTCTGCCCGTTCTCTTCCTGTTTGATCTTGTACACCCACTTGTTCTTCAGAGCTTGTCTTCCTTTGGGTAGCTCGGTCAGCTTATAGGTCTGATTCTTATGCAGGGATTTCATCTCATCCTGCATGGCCTTCTCCCATTCTCCTTTCTCTGAGCTCATCACGGCCTCATCATAACTCTGAGGCTCACCATCTTCAGCAATGATGGTGTATTCATCACCAGGGTACCTTGTAAAAGGTCTTCTTTCTCTAGTGGGGTATCTCGACTGTTCTTCCTCAGCCTCATCAGAACCCAGTTCTTCACTCTCAACTCGGATCCCGTCATCATTAGCTTCTTCATTGCCTTCAACGATGTCTTCATTGGTTTTTCCCCCTGCTTCAGACAGGTTCCTCACTTCGGACAGTAACCCGGACTTGGGGCTTCGAGATGTCATGGATGGTCTCATCCTCATGGAAGACTACATCTCGGCTTCTAACAATCTTCCTGTTGATTGGATCCCAAAGTCTGAAACCAAACTCGGTTTTAGGCGAACCGAGGTATATGCACTCCTTTGTCTTCGCATCCAGCTTCGCTCTTTCAACTTTAGGGACATGTACGAAAGCTCGGCATCCAAACACCCTCAGGTGATCATAGGTCGCTCTCCGACCTGTCCAGACTTCCTCTGGAATCTCCCCTTCTAGCGGTCTCGATGGTGAGAGATTTATCAAATCCACTGCTGTTCTCACTGCCTCTCCCCAATATGCTTTCGACAACCTGGCGTTGGATAGCATACTTCGGACCTTCTCTTCAATAGTCCGGTTCATTCTCTCAGCAAGCCCGTTCAGCTGGGGTATCTTGGGGGGCGTCTTCTCAAGTCGGATCCCGGCTTCTCTACAGTAAGCTTCAAAAGGACCACGATACTCACTATCGTTATCAGATCTGACCACCTTCAACTTCTTGACAGTCTCTCTTTCCACCATGGCGTGGAATTCCTTGAATGATTGGAGAACCTGGTCTTTTGTCTTCAAAAGATAAACCCATACTTTGCGGGAGTGGTCATCAATGAAAGAGACAAAATACTAAGCTCCTCCAAGCGATCTCTCCGACATGAAGCAAACATCAGTATGGACGAGGTCTAGAATCTTCCTTCGTCGTCTGGGTTGATCCGGTCTCACAAACGAAACCCGGTGCTGCTTTCCAACGAGGCAGTGCGAACAACTTTCCAACCCTTCAACCCGGTTAATAGCTCTTTCTTCTCCAAAATCTGGAGTCCTTTCTCGCTCATGTGGCCGAGGCGCTTGTGCCACAGTTCCAAGCTTGATCCATCTCGGACAGAATTGGCTTCTCCGTCACTGGTCTTTCCGTGCATGACATACAAGGAGCCTTCTTTCTTTCCTCGGGCCACGACTAAGCTTCCCTTGGTCAGCTTCCATCTGCTTTCTCCAAAGTAATTTACTGACCCGACATCATCTAGTTTTCCAACCGAGATCAAATTCAAACGCATGTCAGGTACATGTCTCACATCCTTCAGCGTAACCCGGCACCCTGTGTCTGTGGTCAAGGTTACATCACCAACACCAACAATCTTGCTGGTCACCTGATTTCCCATCTTCACGACACCATAATCTCTCTTCCTGTAGACAGAGAAGAATCCCTCATGTGGGGTGACGTGGAACGAGGCACCGGAGTCAACAATCCAGGTGCAATCATCATGGGCTACATTCAACATTTCCTCACTGATGAGGAATATCTCGGCATTCGGGTTGGCAGCCACCGCCGTGGTGCCATGGTCACTTCTTCTTCTGGGAACAATTTGATCCGGCTTCACATAGTCGTTCTGTTCATCATTCTGCAGAGTCCTACAGTCCGTCTTCTTGTGTCCTACGTTCCCACAGTAGAAGCACTTCAAGTCATGCTTTGACCTTGACCGGCCTCTAGACCTATCTCGTGCACCTCGATCTCGGCTCTTGCCACGACCCCGGGAGTCGGTCTTTCCTCTGTTCTCAGCAACGTTAGCCTCAAACGTGCTAGATACACCTCGTTCTCTTCTCCTAGCTTCTTCATTCAGGAGGCTGTCTGTCACGACATCCATCATCAATTTTCCTTCTGGAACCGAGTTGCTCAAAGTCACCACCAAAGTATCCCAACTTTTCGGTAACGAACTCAGCAACAACAAAGCCTGCATCTCATCATCAATTTTCATATTAGCTTTAGACAATTGATTCACAATACCTTTGTAGGTGTTGAGGTGCTCGATCATGCTTATGCCATCCTTGTATTCAAGCTTCACAAGGCAGCGAACCAGGTGTGCTTTGTTTCTGGGAGTCTTCTTCTGAATCATGGACTCCAATTTGTTTCACAACTCATACGCATTCGTGAACTCGGACACGTGCTCAAAGAGACTTTTGTCAATGTATTTCCTGATCATGGCCACCGGCTTACGACTCAGGATCTCCCAGTCCCTGTTTGACTTGCCAATCGGTTTCTCCTCCAGAACTATGGGATCATATAGATCCTTGCAGATAAGATGATCCTCCATCATCGACCTCCAATAGTTGAAGTTATTTGCAGTCAACTTGAACATATCTCCGTCGTGAGTTATGTCACTGGTCTCCATCTCGTCTCCTTCAGAACCCGTCGAACCCGGGCTCTGATACCACTGTTGGGTATCACGGACCCTCAAATATCAATTACGGAAGCGGAAATCAAAAGATCAAAGGGAGAGGGAGAGAGAGAGAATCAGAATTTGTTTTACGTGAGAAAACCTTACTCAATGTGAGAAAAGGAAAAACTCACGGGACCTAGTCCAGTATCAAAATCCACTATAACAGAGAACGGTTACAATGAATCAAAAACACACCAATGTGGTGGTACACTCAACCTCTCCAACAATGGTGGTCATTCAAATGCTCACAGTGTTTCACTCTAAGCTCTCAAATATGCAAGCACTATGGCTTGCTCAAATATAACTCTCAAGACTGTCACTTGAGACTCTCAAATTTCTGTGTGTTTTGCCTTCACCCTTACTTATCTATTTATAAGATGAATTGAGTTTACAATGGGTTGGGCCTAAACCATCAAATAAAAATAGAATCAAATAAAAACAGCAAATATCAATCAAGTAAAAAAGAAAAAAAATCAATCAACTAAAAACGGAAATTATCCAACAATATATATTGATTTAGAGTGCGAGATAAATTGCGCGCAACAACAACTTTGTGTTTGGGTGTTTTTTATCTCCTTGTTTTTCATTTGTAAATATTGGTGTTCGATTGTTATGACTGATTGTAAGCATTGTTTTGTGTACTTGATGGGATTCTTTTGTATGTTTATTGATTACAGTGGAATTATTTATTTAGTTTGGATGACTTATGATTTTTTATCCTTAATTACATTGCATTGAGAGTTTTTCATGTTAAAAATCTGAGTCTATTGTAAGTTTATGTTGTTTTATTTTCTGCCACACAATTGTTAGCATTCCCGTATTCTTGAAAGTTGAGGAAATTTGTTTCCACTATACAGTATTCTATTATTTGTTTTTGTTACCTATTTTCCCCCATCACATCTCTTATATTATTATTTTTTATTATATACATATATCTTAAAAATAAAAAATAATAATATTAAAATCTCATTTTAATTGTAAGAATGGTGTCCCAAAAAATTCATTTCCTTTATTTACGGAAAGGGGGAACAAAGAAAGATGCGACTATTTGTAATATCTTCATGCCCCGACTAAATTAAAGTAAACAGTTATCTCTCAAATTTAATCATGGGTGAAGAGTTATGTATATTTGGTAGCATTTATCCTCTATAAAATATTTATTAAGCATTTACTATAGTATCTTTTAATAATATTTTCACGTTGTTAAATACTTTGATTAATTTCTTTTTTTTATCTGAAAAATTTCTATATTGTTAAAATTAAATATTTATTGTTTTTTCTTTCATTCTTCTAAAAAATATAATATAATTATCAATTTAACATATTTTCATAGTTATGAAAATATTAAAAAATTTATTCAATATTTTATAATAGAAAATAATCGGTTATATACATAAAATAAGACAAATTGTGTTTTAGGTCTCTCTAAACAAATAATTATATATAAAAGACAAACATGACTCCTTTGTTACCAAAAAAACAACTTCCGGGCTTTTATATAAGACAATAAATTATCTATAATAGTAGCATCGCTTCCAAATATATATATTGGTAGTATTTTTGTTTTGTTAATTTTGCGAAATCTATTAATCAAATGTTCACTTATTGATTAAAAAATATTTAAATTATGAAAATATTATTAAATAACTACCATTTAAACCATTTGTTCCTATGGATATTTATGAAATAAAATATAAAGTTATGACATTATTAATTATAATTAACTTATTTAATTACTTTTGAGTTGTGCCGTTTCACTTAATGTAAAAATAAATAATCAAATTAAATTGGCTCTAAGTAGCTCAAAAATTATGATTTAGGCATACAATTATCT
>PYAF01003201.1:1020294-1033261 GCA_007407185.1 Glycine tomentella
TAAATAGATATTACCATGACAATATAAAATTAAGATATAAAAATAAAAACACAACTCAAAAAATCATGGGTGAATTAAAAATTATATACATATTTAATTATATACAATAATGAATTTAAACATATTAAATTGAATTTTGACTCAAATCTTAAAAAAAATAAACCTAAATAAAAAACTCAAAAAGTATATATAGACACAACACAAGTTATTTTCATGAAAAATAATGTTTCGTAAAATTAAAATACATAGTATTTTTATGGAATTTAGTTATAAAAACAATAAATTATCAAATAAATAAAACTATTAAACCAGTAGCTAATATATTATCAAATACCAACTAGATAAGTGAGTGCTCGACTCAAAGAAGAACATTGAAATAGATGATACGAAAGAATTTATTTTAAATTGCATATGTATATAACACTTGTCTAAATTTAAACAAATTCATTATATTATTTGGGGTAAAGCATGTACGATAATGTCGGCAAAAAAATTAATATAATTTAGGCGTAGGATATGTTTTTCAAATGATCTAATTTTTTATAAAAATGTCCGATCAAGGTGTATGATATGTCAAAACACTCAAAATTAAGAGAAGTAATTAAAAAAATAAAATAGCTTTAAATTAACTAATTAAATAATTAAAAAAGTAGAAAGTAAGGAAATTTTCGGATGATTGAAGATTAAATCCTAATTTTGAATTACTTAGAGACATTTTTTTGAAAAAAATAGTTAACCAAATCCCCTATGGAAGTTTGCTCAATGCTTGACACGTGTCATAACGGGGAACATGCCCAATTTGAACGTGACCCACGGGGATAACACGTCCAAATTGAGTGTGATCATGTTTGATCATAAGCGTAAATAATTTCAAAATAATCCTAAATTAATAATTTTTTATTAAACAAACGTTATATTGATTTTTTTTCCAAATTAATAATTACTTCAAACACTCAAATACTGTACTTGGAAAGTGAAGAGTCGACCAGAATAAGATTAGTTACTAGGTATATACAAAAAATTGTAGGAACATTTATCACACGCTCAAGCCCAACCCCATACGACAGATATTTATTTATTTATTTATAAAGTTTTAAACTTTTGACTTGCACAACCAACAAACCAATTAAATAATAAATCTGACAAAGGGCAAAAGTGACAGAAGGATAAGAGCAGAGAGAGGAGAAGAGTTTCAACACCTTGGCTTAACACCATCGCACCACCACTATTGTATTATTATATATTCTTCTCATTTCATTCCATTCACTTCTTCTTTCAAAATTACACCCAAACCCAATCCTCTTCCTCTTTCCCACAAATCATAACACATTTCTCTCTTTCCCTTCTCTATTCCGCGCGATTCGCAAATTCCGAGATTGAGAACCCACCCGCGCGAAAATTGAAGCAGAGAAGGGCAAAGGATTTGATCTTTCAATCGAGGGATTTCTGGGGTGTCCGACGATGAGGCTCAGCGATGAAATCTCAAGCGGAGAAGAAGAAGAGGAGAAACAAACGGGAACGACGGCGTTTTCGTCGCAGAAAGTGGTCGTAGGCTACGCTTTAACGTCCAAGAAGAAAAAGAGCTTTCTGCAGCCCAGTTTCACTGGCCTCGCACGGTAACAACTAATTTGCCTTTCATCTTCATCTGCATGCATATTTACAAGGGTCTTTATTTTATTTTATATCATTTTTTTTTTTGGGTTTTGTTTGGTTTTCTTGTTTTGATCGATCTTTTTACTTGTTTCGCGTTAAAGTGGCTTTTGCTTGCAGTGGTGGGGTTCACAGCCACACGCTGTGTCTTTGTCTTTGTAGCATGTATGTAATGGTGGAGCAATTTCTGCACCATGCCTAATGGCTATCACTGTCGTGAGTCGAACCCGGGCAACTGTGTTTTTTTTTTTTTTTGTTATTTCTTAAATTTATTTTAAACTTACCCATTTTACTTATGCGTATCTGGTATGTCTTGGTCTTTTCTCAATTCTAATTTAAATTGGAATATTCCTACATTTATGCCGTACTCTACTTTGGAGTGGTCCACATGGACAACCCAAGGGCAAACCTAAGTACATGGTTTTGTATTCTTAATTTAAATTAATTCACATAGGTTGCTTCTCTGGAATTTTAAATTTACATTATTGTCCAAAAATGTTTTAGTCTGTTGTCTGTTCACTGAAAAGACTACTGCCAACTGGGCATCAGAATCAGAATTAGAGGAAATTGAATTACGTCAGTATAGCTTGTGCATATTACTCCATTCAATATTATTGTGGATTTTGTCGATTAAATTGAATTATTATTCATTACCCAAGTTCTGTAAATGTTAAACAAGGAAAATATAATTTAATGATTATTATTTTCATATATTTTAAAATAGTGTTAATCTTGACCTGTATCAGTGAAGTACTAACTAATTAATGAATGATTTGATGAAATTATCCTGTAAAAATTATGTAATGGTGTAAGAGTAATTTTGGCTTACAATAAAAATAGATCCTTTCTCATAATTGAAAGTTCCATCATATAGACAGATTCTATAAAGTTTTTCATTGATGATCCTATATTTTTTTAGCAATCATTAGTTACATCATGATTAGCTTGATATCTACTTTTGAAATATATGAAAATAAAAACAATTTGATTATATTCTTATTTTTGTTCAATTTTCCCAAAACAGGTTGTTATAAATTAAAGATTTGAACGATAAAAATAATACCACATTCCATATAAAGCTATTTAATGGATCAATGTTACTAGTGTAAACCAATAAACCAATCTCTCTTTATATATATCAAGTAAGAGTGTGAGGCATGATAAGAGTTAATCTTGATCAATTAATCTTGCTTGGATAATCAAGATTAGTTTGAGGTAAAATAAATTTTGATCATTTTGTCTGGTCTTTGTATTATTACTATGAAATATATTTTTGGTTGGCAGTATATCTGAATAAAACTACTAATAAACTTGTTTGCTATTATCTTGACACTCTTAATAGTGATGTGTAAAAAATATGTATGATGCAGGAATAGGGGGATAAACTTTGTTGCTATTGATCTAAACAAGCCACTACCAGAACAAGGTCCTTTTGATATTATCTTGCATAAGGTCTGTGACATTTCTTTCAGCATTTTATCATTATTGACGTTTGAAATTCTTCATATATGATTTTTTTTTTTTTTTTTTTGTGTGGAGATTTCATTTATGGTTTTTCTGAATTTGTGGTTCAATAACAGGCTATTAGCATTTTAAGATTTACTTCTGTTTCCCTCTTCTCTATATTATAATCTGATTGGCAATTTGTTCTTTCCAGTTGTCAGGGGAGGAGTGGTGTGAGATTATTGAGGTTTGTGAACTCCTGACACTTCTACCCACTTTCACATTGTGATAGCAGTCTTGCATTGCTTTTTTATTTTTTGTTACACACATTCGTGACATTGCATGAAAATCGTTAGTATCCTGAGTCTGGGAATTTGGCATGAAATGGTAGTGATGGACTGGACAGCCAAATCTTCCAGATTCTTAAAAGCTTATTATTGTCTGACATAATTTGCAGAGTTCATGCTCTCCTCATCATGAATCATGATCAGATAGTTGAAATCAGTCCCCAAGTGTTCAAACAAGTGAGGATTTACTTTTGTGATTAATATAAATAATTTGGTTAGGCATAGCTGGAGTTTGTTGCCAAAGAACGAATTATTATCTCTATCTGTCATTTGGTTCTTCATTTCTTAGTAGAAAATGTTGTTTCTTTAAATAGTTCACTACTACAGTACTATGGCATGGAAAACAATTTTCATATAGGTTAAAAGCCAATAATGCTACACACCAAATGCATCCATTTCTCATGAAAGTTTTATCCTTTGTTTCTTCCATCTCCTAAAAAGGTTTGCTTGACAGTTTAATGAGATGATAAATTATAATATTGGTCTTTTTTTGCTACAATTTCATAGCTAACTGAAAATGCGTAATCGGTGATTGTTTTATGCTTTCTAAATAATCTGTAAATTTTTTATTTTGATGGAGCTAATTGGATCTTTTCCCCCTTTTAAATTTTGAAGGATTACAGGCAAAAACATCCAGAGGTAACTGTCCTTGATCCTCCAGATGCTATCCAACATTTACACAATCGCCAATCCATGCTGCAAGATGTGGTGGATCTGAACTTATCTGATTGTCATGGTAACTTGTTTACTTCAATTTACTAGAATAGAACAATAAAAACTCCTAGTGAAAGTTTCAGGATAAGACATTAACTACTGTTGTTTTTCAGGCAAGGTTGGTGTTCCACGTCAGCTAGTTATCCCAAAAGAGAAAGACCCCTCTAGTATCCCTTATGAAGTCACTAAGGCTGGGATGAAGTTGCCATTAGGTATGTATCTTTGTTTAATCTTCTTCGCCTGTTAATTATTTCTAGGGATGGATCTAAATTTCCATTTAAGCCACATAATTGGCATGCATTCAGTCAACCTCTGCATTGGGTTTGAATGAAAATAGCTCAGAATATTTGAATGGACTTTAAAGAACCTTGTTTGTATCTATTTAATGTTATAGTGTTATGTTTTGTGAGCTCAGATATTCCGTTATAATTTTATGTATTACGAGCTGAAGTTTGTATTTAGTTAGTTAACTAATGCTGGTCATCTGTCTTGTGTTTAATTATGTGTATCTTAAAAATCGTTCTTTTTTTTTTTGTATTTTTCAGTTGCAAAACCGCTAGTTGTGGATAGCACTGCAAAGTCACATGAACTATTTCTTGCTTATGATGAATTCTCTCTTTCAGAGCTTGAACCTCCACTGGTTTTACAGGAGTTTGTCAATCATGGTTTGTGAACTGATCCATAGACCGTGATCTTTTTGTGTTCAATTTACATTGTTATCTAATCTCTTTATTTGCTCTTTTCTTTTTTGTTTGGGGTTGAGTGGTTGACAATACAGGTGGTCTTCTCTTTAAGATTTACATTGTTGGGGAAACCATAAAGGTTGTGAAGCGTTTCTCTCTTCCTAACATCAGTAAGTGTGAGCTATCAAAAGTTGCTGGTGTATTCCGTTTTCCAAGAGTTTCATGTGCAGCCGCTTCTGCAGATGACTCTGATCTAGATCCTAATATAGCTGGTGAGACTACTCTTTGCCCACCATAACAAAAAGTGGAACATTTTTTTTAAAACCAATTCTATTACCTTTCATTTTTCTTTCTTCATTTCCCAATATTTGGATATGCCAATGGTGTGCTTAGTTATAGGCTATTGTTGTATATTTTACGTCCCACTTGATATGGCTGTCCCTTCTAAAGCTTTATAAAGGCCTACTGAATGGTTGAGACCATGAAATCATGTATATTGACTCATTAGAGTGAATCCCATTCTGCTGCAACCACTACCTCTTTCCCCTCCATCTTTCAAGAGGCCTTTTATGTAGTTTGGTGATTGAGTTACTAAATGCATCTAATTGCTTTGGCGTTAATGGCTTGAACTAGTGACTGATTTCTTCTGTGACACTTTTGTTACAGAACATCCACCAAGACCTTTATTGGAGAGGCTTGCGAGGGAGCTCCGTCAGAGATTGGTATTGTAATCATTTCTTTTTTTCTTCCATTTCCAGTCATTTTTCATTTTTATATGATATACTAAAACTAAATTGTCTCTAGGGACTCCACTTGTTCAACATAGATATGATTCGAGAATATGGAACCAAGGATGTGTTTTACGTCATTGATATCAACTACTTTCCTGGCAAGTATAACTACTTGTATTTAAGCACTTCCCATTAGTCTATGATTGTGTTGGTGCATAACTAATGTGGTGTACTAGTTCTTCATACTCTCTCTTGGGAGCTTCCAGTGTTGTGGAATTTCCGTTATATGTCTAAATGAAAAAAAAGGTGTTTCTTGATTTCCTGTACTGTATGTTGCTTAATTATGCCCAAGTAAGATATTGAATTTGAACTGCATTCCTGAAATGAACGAGCTCTATATTATATTATAGTCAGTCATAGTATTATTCTAATAAGAAATAAAACATATATAAATTAAACTTCAAGAAGTCAGAATATTTTTATCACGATGTTTTGTACGAAACATGACATTGGTTATTTTGCATTTGTCCACTGGTTATCCCGGTTATTTGGTTTACATCAAAGTTTGTTTATACTTTTTTGACATGTTAATGATTTTGATTTGATGATTTACATTGAAGCTGAAATTTTATCTTTTACGGTTTTACCGACTGCAGGATATGGAAAAATGCCAGACTATGAGCACGTATTTACAGATTTTCTACTTAACATAGTGCAGAGCAAATATAAGAAGAAACTTGCTACCTAAACTAGAGCAAGTTTTAGTAGATCAGATCCATTGAGCAGGGCTGTTCTTGCTGGTGGCTTTCTTAAAAATTTATGCAAACTACTATGGAATTTCAATGAAGCCACCAAAATGTTGAAAAAGAGGTTGAAATAGGGGCTGTCTGTCTAATTTCTCCCTCTCTCAATAATGAGCGAAAAATGCCTTTATTGTAAGTTATATATGCTTATATCCAAATCAATGCAAATTTTGGTGGTGCTAAATAACTGCTAAGATTTTTATATTTCATTCGTAATTCCGAATGGTTGATTTATGACCTTTTCAGAATTGTTTATTTTTATTCCACGGGGTAAAAAGATATAAATGTTCCTAAATTTTAACGAGATAATATTCTGCAATTGCCAGAATATAAAT
The DNA here is from genome assembly GCA_007407185.1 of Glycine tomentella. Classification (NCBI taxonomy): domain Eukaryota; kingdom Viridiplantae; phylum Streptophyta; class Magnoliopsida; order Fabales; family Fabaceae; genus Glycine; species Glycine tomentella. The sequence continues at coordinate 1,027,001 of PYAF01003201.1, forward strand.
AACATTTTTCACATAAATAAAATAATTCACGTACCTTAATTGCCACTTCTTTTCCCCTTTTCCCCCCTTCTATTGTCCTTTTCAGCTTCAACTCTGTTGAAAATATTTGACCATTTGTATGTAATAATGGAAATTATTTTCTGTACCTCCCATTTGCTTCCTACACATTCTGGAATGTAAAATTACATTCTGGAAAGGTCACTCTGGAATGTAAATTTCAGAATGTAATATTTGTATTCTGGATTAGGTATTCCGGAAGCTTAAAAGATGTGAAGAAGTAACATTGGAGGTGTAGGAAGAAACTGCGTAGTTGGTTGTATGCTTTTACGCTGATTTTTCATTGGGAGCCCAAACCAGCAAGTAGGGGACTTCATGACGCGTTCCATCCAATGAGTTTGGATTTTAAAAATTAGATGCGGTTTTGGGTTGACGCTGATCTAATATAATACGTTTTATTTTTATAAAGTATAACTTTTTAAAATAATGCATTAAAATACAATTTCTTGACTTAATAAATATTTTGTTTACTATGATATTATATTTATATTGATATTATTCATTTTTCAATTTATATTATAAAATACATTTTATTATAGTTGTATGTCTTTAATTCTATATTTTTCCTATATATAATGTTATGATTAATTATTGTCTATTAACATTATTAAATTAGTCAATATCATCACTAATTTTGATAATTGTTTTCAATTTAATTATTAGATCTGATAATTGTTAATTTAATTATTTTGATAATTGTTTTCAATTTAATTATTAAGATTGGTCTACCTTGGTGTGTTGGAATTTTAACAAATCGTATAAATACCAATTGAACATCAAACACATTATGATAGAATATCGAGAAAAAGGTTTAAGGAACACTTGGAAGAATAGAGTTTGATCCAACAAATGTAGCGGAATAAGACCGATCATGAATAGTTAGATTTATGACCTTCTTCAACTAAATAATCGTATTCCTTATGAGACCATTGTTTTCTCTTCAAATGGGGAGATGAAAATTTGTTTTTTGATTTGATGTATTAGGAACCATAATTGACTCTCGTGTTTTAAACCTATTAAAATTTTTATTATCCTTTAATGGGTCAAATCAGTTTTCGTTCATTAAGTCCATATTAATTTTCTGTTGGCAGTCTAATGGACTTACTAACTTATATCACTTATATTGAGCCCACTAAACTAATACAAAAATTACAATATAATATATAGCTTGTATTAATTAATTAGAAATTATAAAATTTCTACCATACTAATCTCCATTTTGATTGTGATTTGTACACACAAATTGATTAATTTAAGATATTAAATGATTGATGGTAAAAAAAATTTGAGGATTCTTTTTGTAATTTTAGAAATTAAAATGATTAATAATTATAATTTGGGAGACTTATTAGACCTTTTACTTGATAAAAAAAAATCAACTAGACTCTTTTTTAATAAATAATGATACCCATAAATTTACATGGGTTTCAATTTTGACACATGGTTTGTGAAAAAAAAATATTTGGTCAAGTGTTGATATTTTATTTAATAGAATTGATTGATTAATTGTGATATTACTAAATGAACCATACATGTAATAAGTTAGTGTAAAAATTTATTTAACTAATGCTTGATAACTCCTTGGCAAACATACTAAAGTATTGTGTAAATAGTATAAAATGAATTGTTTGAGTATCTTATCCATAGAGTTTTACTTGTATCAAGCTATTCATGCAAATTCAAATTCTAGGCAAAGGAGATTTTATTTTGAATGTAAAAGTGAAAAAAATAAAGTTGGTTCTAAACTAAAAACAAAACAAATGAAAGGTGAGAAAAAACACAAACAATTGGTGGGCGAAAATAGCTAAATGTAAAAATAAATGAAATGTTGGGGATTTGACTACATCAAGCTAACAATCTCATTAACTATAAAAGTTCTTTTAATCCAATGTTCACTCTAATGCTACCTTAACCCACTATGGTGCTCTTATCATGATCCCTCATGTGAGATAACCTAAGTTGCTTAACTCAACTCCTAATTCCTTAGTAAGTCAAGCTAAACCACTTGGATTCAATAACAAGTGTTTATCAAGGCTAACAAATGCTATTTCATCCCTATACATAACACCCATTAGATACCACTTTCTGATCTTAGTCAAAAAACATTTTTCAATGTCATTTTAACTATAAAAAATGTTCATATGACTCATCACTAACGATACTTGAAAATACTATGAACACACTTCAAATAACCAAGAGGGGGATGAATTGGTTAATACCACCTTTAAAAACTTTTCTTGAAAACAATTTGCGGAATTTAAAACTTGGATCGTATCACTTAATCACCCTTGATCAAAAACATATTTTTCTTTCAATCTAATAACACCTTGAAATACATGTAATGACTGAAATATCTCTTATTGATTGTATATTGATTTCCAAACAATAGTAATGAAAGATATACTGATAAAGAAACAATCACACAACAATTTATACTAGTTCACCTCACAAACATGGAGGCTACATCCAGTGTCTTCCAACCAACACTAGGTTAGAGTTTTCACTATATCAAATTATTCTTGTACAAACACAACAAGTGACAATCTGTAATATTCCTAAGTCCCAGCGCGTTTGGGGCGAATTAGGACGCGTATGGCGCGATTCGGGAAGCGTCGGACCAAGGATTCTGCAGAAAACCTTCTGCAGAATTCTTCTGCATAATTCTGGCGCTCTTGGCGCCAGGATGGCGCTGATGGCGCCGCAAGGCTGGTGTGTGGCACCAGTGGCGCGGGAGCGACGCTCCAGGCGCCGTGGTCTCTGGTGGTCGGCGCTCCTGGCGCCAGGTCGGCGCCGGTGGCGCCGGAACCACTTTGATTTCCCAGCTGGCGTGGTTGGCGCCGTGGGTGGCGCGGTTGGCGCCAGATGTTCTGGAAGTTGGTGCTTGAGGCGCCGGAGTTGGCGCCTGTGGCGTGGGTGTCTCTGGAGGCTGGCGCCCTTGGCGCGGGAGGTGGCGCCAGAGGTTCTGGAGGCCGGCGCTTTTGGCGTCGGGGTTGGCGCTGGAGGCGCCGTGATCCCGGGAAGGTGGCGCCCTGGGCGCGTGGCCGACGCCGGTGGCGCAGCAGCTCGGGCAGACCCACTATATAAGTGGGATTTCGCGATTTTTGGAGCCCCAACCTTCTCTTCTTCTTCCTCTGACCTCCTACCTCCATTGTTGAGCACCCAAGCTTGGTTCCTTCACCATATCTCACCAAAAACACTTCTTTAAGCTTGTTTTGTGATGGGAATCACCTTTGGAGCTTGAATCCATCCTCTTTTTCACCTCAAACCCACTCATTTTGAGAATTCCTTTCTCAAGGGAAGTTCGTGGAACTTGAGCTCGGCGAGGAACGGCGACGATTCGTGAGTACCCAAGCTAGGGGAAGTCGTCCGTGGGTCTTCCTTGCGTCATTTGAGGTAAGAAACTTAGGATTTACCTCTTGATTCATGAGTTGGGGTTTTGGGTGAATAGTGACCCACTTTTGATAGAGCTTGTTTTAGCTTTGGGTCATGTTGAAGCATGTGCTTAGAATGTTGTGAGGATGTAGGATTAGCTCTCATATGTGAGTTTGGTGAATGTTGAATTCTTGGCTCTTTGTGAGGCATGTATTGTTGGGCTGAGTTGCTTGGCCATGTGTGAACATGCTAGGACCTTGGACTGTGGTTGTGATAGCCTTGAGAGGCTAGTGGCTTGATGGCTTGTGAATGCCAAACCTTGTTGAACCATAGGGTAGATGACTTGTGGTTTTGGAAAGGATTGTGAGTCCTTTCGTGCTTGAGCGGTTGTGAACTGTTTTGCTTGTGCCTTATATGGCTTGATGTTGATATACATATTGTGTATGTGCCTTGATAGGGCGTGACACCGCGGGTGTCAGTGGCGTGGGCCACAGAGCACGGGAAGAACTGCAGAGCTCGGCTTTGCCAGGTAAGTTCTGGACCTTGGGGATGTTTCCCACTTGTGTGTGCTCTACCATACTCCGAGAGAGTAGTGGTTTCATTCATGACTCATGCATTGTGATGATGTTGCATGCTCATATATATATACATATGCTTGTATCTGTGCTTGATAGATGTATTAAGCCTGTTGTTAGATCCTTTGGCCAATAGGATATATATGGACCTCCCTAGGAGATGGTTTCCTCCTAGTTGGCTGACTCTGGTTGACTCGGTCCCGGGATGCAGAGATTCCCTGAGGCCAAGAGCTAGGATGTGTCCCGTCGCGGTGAGTGCCTAGTCTCGGAGGTACCATATATGTGCATCCATGCGAAGGGGTAGCACCCGATGGGATGACACGGGTGTGAATTCCGGTTTCACACTGAGGTCGGCGTTTGACTCGGTCCGTCGTACATAGAGCACCGGGATTGCTTGCTTTGTATTGTTATGAGAGGCCGGGATGGCCCAGTGTTGTGATGCCATGATATTGTGTCATGATGAGTGAGTCAGGGTGGAGGAGATGCCTCCAAGGACCCTGAGCTTACTGAGATGTTTATCTCACCCCGTGTGGAGTTTATATGTTTTTCAGGTGATGCTTCTGGCAGAGGGGAGCAGTCTCAGGGCGGGAGGCCCCAATAGAGACGTTACCTGCTTGGCCTCGGGCAGCAGAGGATAGCTTGGAGCTCGGCTCAGCTATGATGGTGTTTTGTACGCTTGGAGCTCGGCTCAACGGATGTTGTGCTTTGTATGCTTGGAGCTCGGCTCAGCATTTTGTTTCGTTTATGTTGTATACCCCTGTGAGGGAAGACGTACGTTGCGCATGTGTTTTGTTTTATACACTGATGTATATATGTATGCCCTCGTGAGAGGAAGGATCCGTGGGATCAGAAAGCGCTCGGACGCTTATCTTGTATATATATATGCACCTCGGGTGCCAGTTGTTGATGTATATATATCCAGTTTTTGTTCTGTTATGCTTACTCCTGATTATATCTGTGAGATATTTATGTTTCTGCCTATGGTTGGTTTATATGATCTGGTTAAGCAGGGGCTTGGTTTATGCTTGATGTGGGTTGTTATTCCATACATAATGTTATCAAGAAATATGGTTCGGTTTTATGTTTCCGCTATGTTTTAAAAGGTTTTTAATTATCTTGTTTAAGCGCTAATCTGATGATTATATAATGATAATACACCGGGTATATACGAGGGTGTTACACAATCTCTATCAACACTAGACAAAGATCCTGAATTCTAAAACACTATTAGAATACAAGTTATAAAAATTTTGAGAAACCTACTCAAATCTTCAAACCTAGAGAACCTTTTTCTAGAATGCTTTACAAGGAATCAATTTGAAATATAACAATACAACAAAACAAAACTCTTAGTAAATCTCAAAAGAATAATTCAAGATAAACACTACTTGTGATCTATTATGTATGAATGAATGAAAAATGAAATGAGATTACCACACAATCTAGGTAATATGAATTTTATTGCTCAACATCAATATCTTGAAATCTTCTTTTCTTTAGCACATCCTTTCTATAATCCAAAAATCTTGATCTTTACAAGATGTGTTAATCACTATGAAATCAGTTTCTTGGACACTTTAGAAAGCTTGGTTTTTCTTTGGTAAGTCACTCAAGAATAATAATGAATAATTCACACAAGTTCTATTTATAAAGAAATGACTTACAAAAGCTTTTAAAAAACATAATTAATCGACAATAATCGATTAATCCACTAGTGAAATCGATTATTTGCTATATGTAATCGATTAAAATAACTAAATAATCGATTAAATTGTTCCTCAACAATTTGGAAAAAGATTACGAACAGATTAATCGATTATTTCACAATGTAATCAATTAAAGAAGAAAAATAGAGTTTTTTAAAAAGCCTATGTAATCGATTATGATAAATGGTAATCAATTAAAGCAGAAGTGTATGGTTTTTCAAAATACACTATGTAATCAATTAACTCAATCATGTAATTAAGATTCTTACTCAATATCTTGTACTAAAGTTGCTCTTAGGTACTCGATTTTTATTTTTTTAAATAGTTATTAATTAAAAAAATTGTTTGAAAAGTAATTATAATAACCATGTGATTTTTCTAAATAAAAATATCAAAAGTTAAAAACAGTAGTTAAAAATAAAAAATTATATCACAAAATCACTTTTTAAAACTAAAACAAACATGTCCTTAATTGAAAACATTATATATTTATTATTTAATAACTTTGGCTAATTTTACCATAAATTTTCATTCATTTATCAAAATTAGAT
>PYAF01003201.1:1033361-1052028 GCA_007407185.1 Glycine tomentella
GATACAAATAAGATTTCGAATTTAAGTCTTGTGATTAAAAAAATGTTATTAAAAGAAAAATTTTCACTAAAAGTGACCAACAAGCTTATGTAACATAGATTGATCATCAATATGTATATTTATCTCTCAATGGATTCAATTATACCATATATGAATTTAATTTTCATATATTATTAGTATAATCTTTTCTACATGCAACTAATTAATTAAATTTATTCAAAAAATATATTTAAAACAATTAATACAAAAGTAAAAAATCTTAATTGTCATATATGACAATTTATAATTGTTTATGCAAATTTTTACAATATTAATGTATTCTAATTATATTTTAACATATATTCAATATAAACAATTAATTTCTGTGTAAATTATTTAATATTTTACCATTATACAATACAAAAAATTTCTGTATAAATTTTTTAATATTTTGTTGTCCAGTACAGATTCATTTTCGTCAACATCGCCTCCCTCTGAACCATCATACTGCCAGCTGTTTCCGATGAAGAGAAATCAAGAGCCTCATTAGAGATTTATATCAAAAATTAATTTTTCATCAGGTATATACATTTTAATGTAAAGTTTATATTCAGAATCATTTTAAAAAATTATAGTTACATTTAATGATTTAGAATAAATTTTATTTAATGGATATAACTCAGTTGACAATACATGTTAAGTTTGTGGAGATAATCCGAGAGTTCGATCAAACAAAATATACTATTGGAAATGAATGATGAACTTTAAGTATGATTAAGTGTCAATAGAAAATTGATCTCATAGTCAATTCAAAAGACTGAAACATGTGGAGATACCTTTGATACCTCTGGAAGCCTAAGATCCTAAGTGATACCAAATAATTTTTTTTTTATCAAAATCAATTGTACTAATTTTTATAATAAATAAAAAGAGTACTCATAATGCATTTGGATACACATCTCATAACATTTAATGTAATTTTTTTGGGTCTCAACACACAAGTTCCCTAGGGATTACAAAGTATAAGCAACCCTATAATTAAAGTATTTATAAAAATATCTACAAGTGAAAAGGATAATTATCCATAATATAAGGATAATTATCCATAATATTGGGTTGGATACGAGACAAATATTCATCCAAAAATTTATACAAATATGAGTTCACGTACATATATTAACTTTAACAATCATTATATTGAATGATTATTTTTATAATTTAGTTTATTTATAACTTGAGAATAAATCAATGATATGTTTGTTTGTTTTTAATATTATGTGTATTTTCTTTTAAACTTATGTTTGAATTATTTAAGAATGAATTTTTAATATAATTATAATAATAGTTTTAATTAATTTTTTTTATTATTAAGTAAAATACAAGATCGCAAATGCAAGTTCGGATATGAAAATATATAGGTTCCCAGCAAATAGGACTATGAAAATTGTGTTATCCATGATTACATATATTATTTTTAAATACAAATATAGAAACAGTATCATAAAACCTTATCCAAATCCTGTTTATTTTGATTCCTATATGTAGCTTATCAACCAACTCTCAAACACACTAAATATATAGATTTTCGTAATTTTAACCTGTTTCACTTTTTTTTGTCGGGAAATGTTACACTTTTAAAGAGAGGTTTAGTTAAAAAAAAAGAGAGGTAAAAATGACTTCGCACTATTTTTTTTCTCATTACTATTTTTCCTTTACATCATTTTCTTCTTATCTATTTTTTTTGTCATTATATTATTTTTCACTGTTATTATTTTCGCCACTATATACCAAAATCGGGTGTATGTGTTTACCAAAATTCCAATAAAAAAAATATAAATAAAATCAATTTGAATAATCATATATAATATTTTAAAATTAACTCAAAAAATCAATTATACCAAAATCCACAAAATCAAAATAACTCAAGTAAAAGTTAACAAATAAGATGCCCTTTATTTGAATAATTCAAACAAATTAAACTACAACACTACAGTCCCACATACGTAACAGAGAAATGATACGGATTGAAGGGAATATATTCTAATGATACATGACGTTGATGATATTGGTTCAAGACATGTCTGGGAATATCCGAATTGAACCTAATTCAGTGCTAACCATGTCACATACATGAATTAAACTAGCTATATTGAAATTAAAACAAAAAAGAAAAAAAAATAAAAACAACATGATGAATTTTTAAAAAAACCAAAAGGGCATCTATATGACTATCTGGGGAAGATATAATTCATATATCTCAACGGATCAAAAGAAACCTGCAGCAGGTCCATATCCTCCCATTCCCATGTAATTAAACCCGTGGCGGCCCGGCATCATGCTCATAAAGTTCTGAAGCATTGGTGGCTGAATCAGGTGCGGGGAGAACACCTGAGGTGACAGTGGGTTGGAATTGGAATTGGAAGAGGAAGAGGAAGAAACCCCAGCAGCAGGGAAAAACTCATGGGTAGGGTTTGTAACACTCTGAAGCATAGCCCTATCAGCAAGGCGCGCCACCTTCTTCTTCAGCTCCTCCAACGCCGCCTTGAACTGCTTCATCTGGGCCATACTCATCCCATCCACGGGACGGGCCCACCACAGGTGGGCCTGGGCTTCCTTCTTCACGAGATTCAGCTCCTCGGCGCGCTTCCTCCCGGCGTCGAGGTGGTTGTTGATCTGAGTGAGCTGCGCATTGAGGTCACGCACGTGGGCCATGCGGTGGGCCTCCATGAACTGCATGGTGCCCGATGACTCCCTCGGTGGGGCCCGCTCGAGATAGCGGTCTATGACGGAATCCACGTTGGGGTGGCCGAAGGAGAAAACCTTCTCGCCGGGGGAGAAAACAATGAGAGCCACGTCAGCGCCGCAGAGAGTGCAAAGCTCACTGGCTTTCTTGAAAAGCCCGCTGCGGCGCTTGGAGAAGGTGACTTGAAGGTTGCTCTGGTTGCTCATTTTCTTCATCTCGATCTTTTGGCGGCCACGGCTTTTCTTTGGGCCAGACATGGTGGGAAGAGGAATATTAGAAAATGAAAGAGAAAAAAAAACGTTATAGACTTAGGTAATAATGCTACAATATTGTATGGCTCATACAAAAGTGACAGAGTGAAGGGTTCAATTTATACACATTTTGTGTCTCTGTGAATGGATGCATTCGAAACAATACGTCCCTTGAGACTCAAATCTACACCACCAGTTTTCCTTGCATTTAATTGGTTTCTGGATTGAGAGATTCTGAAAATCCCCTTTGCATGGACTATATGGAAGGAAATTTAAGGTAAAACAGAAAGCAGCTCTCGGAAGAATTCATGTTTTTATCTTATCTTATATTCATTGTTTTTTTTTTTTTCAGATAAGACGTATTTCCCTGCTGACATGAATATTAATTCCTAATCTTAGATTAATTGTTGAATGTAATGGGAGGATAATTTATTTAAAAAAATAATAAATTGATAATTATCATTATCATATGAATAGTTGGATTCAAACACAAATATAAGAAGTATAAAATATAAAATTTTAAGATAAATATTTATATTTTATTAAAATAAGAGGGTTCCTCTCACATGTGAACGGATAAAGGGGTTCAAACTACATAAAATTAAGAAATACAAAATATAATATTTTAGGATAGATATTAATAATTTATTGAAATGAGGGAGTTTATTTGCCCATCCTCACTCCAACATATATAACTAGGCCTGTGGATGATACAATTAGGGAATAAAAAAATAAATCTTCTTAATTAGATGGACTTTCGAATAAAAACTTGTATGAAAATAAAATGAATTAGGTTTTCTTATTAGTTAAAATTAACTTATACATATAATAATATAAAAATTACCTCATTTAACTTTTTATTCTTCTTCTAGAAGGGTTTGGGTTGAGAAATTTATCTAAACAATTTCCTTATCGTTTTCTTACAGAACATGTTTAAAGAATAAGAATAGAGTAACAAGTTATTCATAATATTGTAAATCAAAAGTGATACGATTAATTAATATTGCATCATTAAAAATAATATAACTTTTAAAAAATTGTTGCGGATATAGAAAGAAAACATTAGCTATTCTGAAAAAGAAAATCTTAAAAACAGATGTGAACATTTAAAAAAAAAAAACAAGGTTTTCTTTTGTCTTCTTTTGTTTTTAAAAAATAAAAAAGAACAACAGAATAAGTGAGTTTTTTTTTCTTCTCTTTCAAGTCATTGCGTTGGAATTACATATAGAGTGTTAACCACTCAGCAAAAAAAGAAGTGTTAAAAGAGAGTGTCAAAGAGAATGTGTATGCTTGAGACGGATTAAAGTTTATAATCTTAAATTTGGGTTAAACTTGTGTTTGTAAAATCAAGTTTTCCTTCTACAAACTAAGTTTTCAGACAAAATTATAATATACAAACATACTTTTTTGTGGAAAACCAAAAATATGTCACGAAACAAAATTTATATACTCTTCAAAACCGTGTTTAAAACCTAAAAATACTTTTTGAACAATTAACCAAACATACACACGTTCGCTTGCATTCCTTTATTTTAAAGCATAACATTTCTAGGTGTTAAAAATCAACTACCGTGATGCACCATGTACCCAATTACAAAAACTGCTTTACTTTATTTAATCTTATCATATAAGAAGTAATAATTAATACTATGGAGTAAATGTGTTAAAGTAATGATTAATCACCAACATATTGTTAGTCTAAATAATATTGAACTTAAAATTCTTAAATAAAATCTTAAATTTGAGTTTTATAGATAAAAAATAATTAAAAGAGAGATTCTACTAAATTGGTGTTTTTCAACCAAAATTACTCATCAACAAAACCAGTGAATATTTCATACTAATATCATGATGATAAAAAAGTAATAATTATAATATAATTTATTAATATATTAATAAAGTAATAATAAATTAATGAACATGTGTGGTAATTAATTTATATATTAAATATGAAATACAAATAAAGTAAGTTCATTGCCTTTTATTTGTCACTTCATTCCGAAAATCAGATAGATAATCTATTATTTTAATAAAAAAAACATTTGTATAATTTGTTTGGAGAGACTAACACCTTAAATGTATCTTAATACCTTAAAATATTAGTATTCAATTCTCATTTAGGTGATACTATGACTTAAAAAAAGGCTTAAATATATTTTTAGTTTGATAAATTTAAAGATTTTTTTTCCAATTTCCCAAATTAAAATGTGTATTTTTTTAGTCTTTCAAATTAACATAATGTTTTTTTTATATAGCCTTTCCTATAATAAAAAAAATGTCACAAATTATGTATTCAAACCGTCAAATAAATATTAGTCAGGAGGGACTTAAAAAAAGCATTTCTTGAATTTGAAGCCTAAAAAAATGCAAAATTTAATTTGAAAGATTAAAAGGACAAACTTCAAATTTGAGAGACCAACAAGAAAAAAAAAAAAACTCATTTCCAAAAGGTACATTCATTCACATGTAACATGTTTGCATTCTAAGTAAATGTGGTAAGTAAAAGATTTAGTAGACAATTTTAAGACAAATAGAAAGTTTAACATAATTAATTAAAGAGTTTAAAAGCACACATTGTTAAAGTAAAGTTTTTACATTTTCAACCAATTAAAAATCATCTTTGATAAGATTTTTAAAATAATTATTATAAAAATTAACAAACTTATTAATATATTCACTATAATTAGTTGATAATGTAAAATATATTTATTGTGAATGCATATATTATTTATTAATTCTTAATTAAGCCTGTAAAAAAGCAATTCTTATTTAAGACCTGATAACATGTACATCGACTTTAATTTGTTGCCTATGTTATTCTCTTACATAGTTTGGGGTTGAGCATCATAAGTATTTCGAAAATTAATTAGTTTGAAATTTTAGAATACATGAAAATTAGAAAAATAATTTTAAATTCTATTGACAAATAATATTGACTCTTGAAAAATAATGTCTTTTTCAAAACAATTAAAAACGTCTAAGCTTATGATATTATTTGCTCAAATTTATTCTTAATTGGCATTCAGAGGTAGGTTAGGAGAAAGAAAACCCTTTTTTAAACTTGGCTATAATATAGAACAGTAAGGTACACACCAAGTTAACTATGGAAAGTTGCTTCTTAAAACCAATTTGTAAATACTCAAAGTTTTAATTAATGTGTATCAAAATCTGGCTTTTAGATTTTTCAACTTGTATTGCTGCTTCTGAAATATAAATCTAGTTTGAAAACCTTCTTATAGGAGCATTTCCCTTAACTCGAACTTGAATATTTTGGTTGACTTAAAACAGTTTTTAAGTAGTTGATTTTTGTCTTTAGTAATTGCATATTTTATATATTACAAGAATATAAAGATAATATAGTTTGAGTTTTTATAAGCTAAAATCAACTTAATTATGCACTTAATTTTACTATAAGTTTTTTCATTTAATTAATTCTTTGATAAAAAAATTGAGATACATAAGTTGATTTTACCTGATGAAAAAAGTTTAATTTACTTTTACTTTTACTTTCTTTTTTATAAGTACTAGGAAGAAATTTACCCAAATAAAACCTATACATATTAGATCAGCACAACTTTTGTAATTTGATGAAAGAATGACACGAAATTAAGATAACCTGACAAAGAAAATATGAACTCATAAATTTGAATATCCTTTCGAGTAATTTATTTTCACAATCGAAAATCATAAGATTAATTTTTTGAAACATAAAAATCACTAAAATATATTTTATTTCTCCTAGCAAAATATTTTTCATACGCATAATTAGGATCGGGAATCAAATTCCTTGTCAAATATGTTTAAAAAATTTAACTATTTACCAAGTTTATTGGACATTATTAGTAGTATGTTTGAAAGATAATGATGAAATTAATATTAATTAAATCATAAAATTAATAACTATTTATCTGACATTTGTCATGAAGTGACAAATAATCAATAACGGGCCTTAATTATTTGTATTTCATATTTAATAAAGAAATTAATTAATTTCCATACATTAATTAATTTATTATCTTTATTGATAAATAAATATATTAGTTTAACAAATTTACTTTAGAATATCAATTATTACCTCTTAAATTATTAAATAATTATAATAAAATAAACCATTTTTTTTTAATTTTGGGGTGCACTCTATTCAATTTGATTTAACTCCTAGCAATGTTATGCTTTATATAATAATTAGAAACCTACTTGAGAATTCTCAAACAATTTAGGGACCAATAATTGAGAAATTTGATCTTTACAAAAAGAATTTTTACTCACGTGTTTTTTTAAAAAGTTTTTTTTTTCTTTTGGAAATAACTAATTTTTCTTTTTCTATATCCACAACATTTTTTTGAAGTTAAATTATTGGCAATGATATAAAATTAATAGGTATCTAGAAAAAGTCTTGTTTGGATAAAATATTAATAAACACTTACAAAAAAAAAAAAAGAGTAAAAAGCTAAACAAGAGAGATTCTATAATTTATCTTATACAGAGACTAATTTTAACTAATAAGATAAACTTAATTTATTTTATCTCTTTATTTTCTTTTAGTATGAATGTTTATTCAGAAGGTTAATTATCTCACGAGAACAAGGTTAAGATCATCCGTGACAGCTGGGGAAATGTGAAAAGGTACGTCTTATCTGAGAAAATGCTGAATAAGGTTAAGATAAACATGAATTTTCTGATGGCTGCTTTCTTTTTACATTAAATTTCCTTCCATATAGTCCATGCAAAGGGAATTTTCAGAATCTCTCAATCCAGTAAGCACTTGAATGCAAGGAAAACTGGTGGTGTACATTTGAGTCTCAAGAGACGCGTATTATTTCGAATTGTTTCCAATGTATCCAATCACAGAGACACAAAAAATGTGTATAAATTCAGCCTGGAAAATTGTTAGGTATATCTGAAACAAGACATTTTCTTGCTTTGATTTATTTATTATTCGTTATATCAACAATCTACCTAGAAAAAAATAAAAATTATCATTAATCTACTTAAAAAAATTAAAAATTGTAATTAATATAAGAAACAACAATGATCCATAAAAATTGTAATTAGGTGTTCAACAATAATTTTGATATTATAAATTATTCATTAGAGAAATAATTTTTAGACACTATTTTTTAACACTTCATCAATACCTCTCATTAGTTTAGCTAGGAATTATAAAATGACATTTTTTTTATTTAATCTATTCTATCGTATTTGATTTTTTCTACTTTTATTTATTTTTAAATTTCTAAAATATATTAAATTCCAATCAATTGATTCAACTGTACAACCCAAATCAACCCGATTTAGTTGGTTTAGTTTAGGTTGCTTATCAAAATACAAGCCCAACCTAAACCAAGCCAATTCAATTTGCTCTCTGATAGGCTTTCATTCAACATAAGTTGCTTGTAATTTAGATAAGTAGCTATTTTGAGTAAATTATCATTGACTAAAATAAATATTAAGTTGGTATTTTTGCCTAAGTTAGAATGTGTATATGTATTGATAATCATTTACATATATATATATATATATATATATATATATATATATATATAAGAAGGGATTCACTTACTTCAAGAGTAATTCTTTGAGAATTACTCTTCATCTTGATCATTTATTTTTTAAAATCTAATGATTATAATAAATAATTAATCTTAGCAATTAGATCTCAAAAAAATAAATGGTGAGAATGAAGAATAATTTTAAAAAACTTGCTTTTAAAGTAAGTGAATTCCTCTCTTATATGTATGTATATAATTTAAGCAAAAGACTATTCAACCTCCTAAACATTAATTATCTCTTCACATATAGACATTCTAAACATTAGTGTCATCTTAATTAAGTGATCCAATGATGTTTGATTCAAGCCTTATTATGAAGCTCAAGTGGTATTGTGGTGTTTAATCCAAGCCCAATTTTACTAAAGTACGTGATACAATTATGTTTGACATAAGCTCATCACAAAGCTCAAGTGATCTAATAATGTTTGAACAGAGCCCATTGAAGTCCAAGTGAATACAATGATGTTTGACTTAAGCCTAATATAAACCAAGTGTTATAATGATGTTTAACCCAAGTCAAATGAAACTCAAGTGTTACAATGATGTTTGACCTAAGTCCAATGTAGCTTAAGTGATACAGTGATATTTGACCAAAGCCAAATGAAAACTTAAGTGATCCAATAATGTGATTCCAGCATGAAAATTATTACATATATATTAAATGGTTATGAAAAAAGAGAGAGCTTCCACAAGGTGATTGTGGACCTATGTTTCTACTCAAGGGAGGAGCAAAGAAAACTCTAATAAATATGTATTTTATATAACTAGAGATTATGATAAATAAATATTTTATATATATAGTTTATGTTATAATTAAAATTCATCCCAAGTTATTTTGCTGTGCTGGTTTCGGACTGCAAAAGTTGTTGGTGTAAAATTCTTTCCCAAGCTCCCTCTCTTTTGTCCCTGGGTCTGTGAGTAAGAATATCAGATAGTCTTGCTAGACTTGCATTTCAGGTTGACAAGGAGTTTGGGTTGAGGAAGTTCCTCCCCAATTGATTTCTCTTGTAAATGATAATTTGAGGGCCTTTTTGCCTTAATAGATATCATTTACTTTATAAAAAAAATTATCAGAAAAAATATTTAAACATATAAACTATATTTTAGATTTATGATAGATAATTTTTACTGTGGTAAAAATTATTTTTATAACTAAAATTTGAAATAAAAACCCTCTCACTGAGGATAATTATTTTAACATATATATGTGAAATATTTATAATTAATAATTGATATATTCTATCAAATACAAATGATAAATATTTATTCTATATGACTAAAATAATGATAAACAAATAATTGCTAGACTGATTAAAATACTATTAATATATTATGTATTTCAAAATATTATTTAATTATTTAATATAAATATTTCAAAATATAATACATATGATGAGTATTTCAAATAATTTATAGAATAAATATTTAATAATAATTTATATTTTTAAATCATTTAATACAAAGTAAATTTAATATAAAATATAAATTTAAAAATAGGAAATAAATGCCATAAAAAGAGAATTTTTTTATGTATTTAATTTTTCAATTGTGATAATAATTACTTAACATTGTTGTAATTTTAAATTATAAGAATGTTAATTGTTTTAATATATTATTTTTTATTAGAGTTAACTGTTTTAATATATTATTTTTTATTAGAGTTAACTGTTTTAATTTTGATAACACAATTTTTATGTTTTTTTTTTTTTTTTTTATGTCAGACATTCAGCGACCCATATAATCTTCGGCAGCTATTTTTATACATTGTGATTTATAAAATTCAGTGTCAGTATCGGTCGCTAAATATGAATAGAAATATGGTTTTGCGACAGCTTTAGCGGCTAATAGTCTTGGCTACCATTTGCGTCACTATTTTCGAATGAGGACATATTTGAGATGGCTTGCTAAACCAGTGGCAAAACAACGATTTTTTCGACTCCATGTTTCAGTCACTAATTTCAGTGGTTATTTGAGTTTTTCTTGACTTATAAGCGATCCTTAAATTTTACTTCATCTCTAAATAAATATCTTAAACTTTAATTTCATCTCAATTAAGACTTAGACTTTATTTTATCCCTAAATAAACAACTGAATATCAATTACATCTCAATTGTTTCTTAAAATTTAACCCTTTTATAAAAAGTCTGCTATATGAAAATTGGAGGGGAGAAATCACAAACGGAAAAAACTCAATCATTTATTTATTTTAAGCCCAATCATTTATTAGTAATATTTTATAATTCACTTTTCCTAACATTAAAATTTAATAAAATTTAGAATTTAAAAGATTAAATAAAACTTTTTTTATTTTCTATTTTACTTTTTTATGAAAAAAATAATGAATGATTAATATTTTAAGTTAGATAAATCATAGGATTTTCGTTTTGTTAGTATTTTAACTCTAACTTGACAGAAAGAAATATTCATAAAAAGTATAAATTGGATCGAAATTAAATTTTTAAGTGACTATTTGCAGAAATTGTAAATTTTAAAGATAGATCAAAATAAAATTAAAGTTTAGTGCAATAAAGGAAAGAGAAAAATTACAAACGCACGCGTTTTACTGGTTTTATTGGCATCCTCACTGCCATTGGGAATACTAGATTTTAAACCTAAGTACGTGTTTTAATGGTTTATTTAAATTATACATTTTTATATCAATATTCAGTATTTTTTTAAAAAAAAGGCTTATACATAAAATTTTATATTATTATATTAGATATAGTTATATTAAAACTGAGGAAATAATCAATTATATTTTTAATTGAGCGGTCGGTTAACCACTATTTCATTTAAAACTAGGACATAAAATAAAAATGTAACCGATTCACTACTTTGTATAAGAAATAGTGACAACAGGGTCTTTGTCCTTTGCACTATTTTTCTATATATATTTTTTAAAAAAATGAACAAAATAAGGAATGTGAAATATTTTGTAATTATTTGTGAAAAGAAAAAAAAAAACAAAAATAATTTCTACAAACAAACAAATCCTCATAGTTATATGTTTAAATAAGAAATTAAAATAAAAGGCGTTTCACAAACAAATACTCTGAGTTATATTATATTTTTGCCTCCAAACTCACAAGTAGATAAATACAAAGCTTATTAATAGGCATAACACAATAAAGAAAAAATACATGTTAAAAGTGAAACAACTCACAACCACAAATCCATTATTTTTGGTTTTGAGTAAAAAGAAGAGGTAAAATACATTTTCTGTTTTTGAAAATTTGTGTGTTCTTTTTTAATATTATTTTAGTTCTATTAAAATTTTGTTTACTAATCAGTCTCTCTTACTAGGGACTAAAATTATGTGCAATAAAAATTAAAACTACATTTTATTAAATTAAATATGAAGACCAAAATAAATAAATTTATAGAGATTCAAATTAACTAAAATATTAGGATATTTATAAAGACCAAGGATATATTTAAGGTTTAAAAGGAAAAACAAAGATGAAATATTAATCACCGGACATATCATTTGGTTAATATTATTGTGGGAATCGAATTGTTGACAATTTGGGGAAGTAAGCCAACGACTCTAATACGGCATTGCAGTATAAAATCATCAATAAGTAGCAGTAATAACTTGTGGCCATAGGCTAATAAACAAATTAAAGCAAACAATAACTCAATGTGGATAAATTATCAGTATATCTACTAGAAGATTATATTGACACTGGTGTATTTCTAATGTAACTCTCTCGACTTATAATATTCATGTTGACTGAATCATTAGTGGTCCACTGAAAATTCTAGATGTTTTTCGGTTTAATTAAAAGTATCAGTATTTAAATATTATATTGAAAATTTGATCAATTAGGTTAAGTCAAGTAATAGCACACTAGGAACGATAAAGGTCGTATAAGAGCATTTCCATCAATTAACTTGATATTGAAATTTTGGTTAAAATTAAGGTTTAATTATAAATTTTACCATCATTAGTGATTGTTGTGAATTTTATCAATGAACTTTCATATTTGCAAATTTTATTACTATATTAAGTTTACGTGAAATTTCTAACAGAAAGATGATATAACAGACAACATGTCATGTTGAAATTTATAATATAATATAATATAATATAATATAATATAATATAATATAATATAATATAATATAATATAATATAATATAATATAATATAATATAATGATAAAATTAAAATATTTTAATTTTTATAAATTAAAAGCTGAAAAATGTCGTTTTCATTTGCCACTGCAGCCTCCTCCTTTTCGTAAAAATGACATCGTTTCAATTTTTAATTATAAACACTAAAATATTTAAATTTTATAATTATATTATATTATAAATTTCAAAGTGGCACATCTATGTTATTTGCCATGTCATTTTTCTGTTTAAGATTTCATGAAGACTTGACGGAGTGATAAAATTCAAGATAATTGAATATTATGATAAAAATTTTATGATAAAATTCGCACAATCACTAAAGTATGATGGTAAAATTTATAATTAAATCTAAAATTAAATAGTTTTATAGTTGTTGAGTTATATAGTAATTGCATCTTTAGACTAAAACAATACAAAGATGATATTATAATTATCTTTGATATAATAAAATATTTTTTGAGTTAGTCTTATGTTTCTATTGATATCAATATCGTCTAATTTTTTTTTATGAATATGGGGTGCTATTGCAACAGGGAAGGAGACATGGAGTCTACCTTAGCTGTTAATACTTCCTCTATGTTGAAATACTTGTTGTTTCTATAATTAATATAATAAAATGTTTAAGATTTTTTTATAATTAATAAAAATAAAATCAAATTACTTGTCATTTTTATAATTAATATTAATGAACTGTTTAAGATTTTTTCAACTTTGACCTTTTTCTCTGTACTAATTCTCAATAACTATTATATAATTTTTCAATTTATTATTTTGTTGACTTCTGAACAATTTTATTTTCTTTTAATCACCCTGTCTTTAAATTTGTAAAATTAATTTTTTAGGAGATGATATATTAAAGGATATAGTTAAAAATATTTGGAACAAGAGAATTTTTATGGAGGGATTCGTTTTCTCTGCACAAAAAAATGATTTGACGACCACCGCAAGAGAAACCACCGGATTTAATTTCAGTAAAAAGCTAGATTTCTTTCTGTGAAAGGTCTTCACCCATAACATAATTAAGCTAACCAACCAAGGAGAAGGTAGTTCTTATTTAACAGCAATATTGTGTGTGCAATATGTGCATAGAATATGAAGGAGACAACACGTTGGCAGTGAGCTTGAAAACATTGAAACAAAGACCCTAGGATATCTAATATAAATTCCGTTAAAAAGGAAAATAATGTTCAAACTAGGAATCATTGTGATAGTTTTGGAAATACAAAAATCAAGAACTTGATGAATGCATATGAAAATTGAAATAATACAGAGAATTATTCGACCAATGAAAATAAAGATTTAGAGCTTACAAAAAAGGAGACGCAATGATCAAACCCAATCCCCTACCCACAATCTTTCAACGATCCAACCCAAAATAGGAAACTACTTGGTTAAAGGTGCAATATATACATGATGTCTGGGACGTGACCCACAAGGCAACCATGCAAACCTACATTCCAAAAATGTTTGTTACGTACCCTCTGAGCAAAAAATGCTATATGGACCTTCACCACTAATCCTGAATACACCAATTGTCAAACACATTGAAGAAAATCACTATATATATATATATATATATATATATATATATATATTCATTGATGAAACTTTGCAGCGAATAAATTAGTAAAAGTTATGGTATAAGGCCAAGTCCTTTCTTGTGCATTAGAAGAGGTGGGAGAAGTTATGATAACCAAAGCACAATAATAAGGCGATACCTTTTGTGCCCCCTCATTTTCAATGGTAGTCCCCATAGACAAGAGTTAACCAGATTGGGAACAATAACACCACATTTTTGTAACTTACTAGTAATTATCTACGGCAGGTGGGAGATTATATGGCATAGAAATTGTGGAGGAAAATGCTTCTTTATTGCAAAAAAAAAAAGAATTACATTATGGCTGATTAAAACGTAATTTTTTTTCGAATAGCAAAACGAATTGATGTATTAAGGGTAGTAGTCACCAGAGGTGCACTATAAACCAAGAAGATTTACAAAAACAAGATGCAGCAGTAGTGAAGTTTTTAAATACCACATGAATTAATTACAAGCAATAAAACCAATGGCACAATCCAAGCATACCCACTTAATGATGCTGAAACCTAAGAGCTTTAAATGGAATGACGATACCCACTTACCCAATCCGCATTCAGCTTCAGATAGCAGACCAATCCACTGCTACATTCATTAATGCGGTTTGTAGTTATGATGAATGAGATAGTTTTTCCATGCAACTGGCAGCGTCAACCCTCCAAACGTATATAGGGAGTAATCGAGCCCAACCACCTTTGCCCTATTCCAATACCATGACTTATAAACGCACTCATCATACACAGCCTCAAGATCACATACTCCATCCTCGAACAGAATAGCATTCCGATGCTGCCATATTGCCCACACCAAAGCTACCCAAAAAGCCCACCACACAGTTCGAGCTTTGGCCCCCCTTTATAAGTCCTATATGCTGCCAAAAGTGGCTCTGGATATCCCCAATACCTTCACCTCCCCCAGCCATCCACTATATATCTATTCCATAATTCGTGAACAACCCTGCAATGGAAAAACAGAAGGTTTGCTGATTCCGGTTCTGCATGACAGAGTACACAGTCAATGTTGCTGCCACCAGGTAATATATTCCTCAGCAGCTATTTATCTTTTGTTTGCACTCTATTGTGGCTTATTTTCCACAATCAACTTCAACACTTGTCTATAGATTTCTGCTGCCTCCCCCGAGCCGTCTGTATGCAACAAATTATACAATTCATTGACTATGTATCTCCTATCCTTTCCTACTTTCCATATTCACCCGTCACTACCATTGTTTGAAGGCCAAGTCCCTCCAATCGTCTCCAATATTTGTTGTGCTAACACTGCCTCTCCCACTGGAAGTCTTCGCCAAAGTAGGGATCGAAGAGCATTATATGTGGCAGACTTGGGTATCAACTATTAATTCATTGCACATGCTTCTTTTAAATTCAGTTTTGTAGGTTTTCTTATGTGAGGAAGTTGTGACTAATTGGTGGTTACTTAATACTTTCATGGTATGTGGCAAATATGCTGTAACCACTATGTCGAAGAGGATGTCGTTTTTAAAGTTATCCGGATCACAGATGATGATTATCAAAAGGTACTAAAAAAAGCATGAAAGGATGAAATGTAACAATCCTTAGTTTCCCTTGAAAATGTGCAGAAGGAATATATCAAATTTACTTAGGAGACTTTTGGCAACATTATAGGCAAAAAAGATGTTTAGATTCTTTGGAGGGAGAGTGTACTCCTTAAGACTACAAATTGAGCATTAACTTCACTAGGAATATGTTTAGATTCTTTAATTTGTAAAGATTTTTGGTACCAAAAGTCAAGAGTGAATGAGTTAATTAAATAACTTTGGGAACATGGATACAAAAAATTTTCATTCCCAAACAATTATCAAATGGAATAGAAAAAAAAAAGGTCCATGTGGCTTATTCCTGTCTAGTGGAGAATGGGTGTTTTGACCTTTTTTTTTAAGACAAAGATGTATGTATATATTAATATAATAATTACTGTACAAGGTGTACAAGTAAGGAGTTACAAGTAAAAAATACTACCATATACCAAATCACCTCCTAAAGAGACCAAAGACAGTAAGTGGGTCTAAATCAATTGTAGCTGAAAGATCTCAAAACTACCATATACAAGGTGTACAGGTAAGGCTTTGTTTTGTTTGAGAGAGAGATTTTGGTGGGGAAGGAAGGGAAGAGAAAAGTTTAGGTAGAGAGATCTCATTTTGGAGTTTTAATTTTTGAGAAAAAGGATTTGAGGATTTTTAAAACCCCTCTGAAATCCTCTAAAGCTTAAAAATTGTTGTCCCTCCTATTTGGAGGAGTTTTTAGAAGGAAAAGTAATAAAATTATTATCCTATCCCAATCAATGTTAATAAAATTGTTATCCTATCCCACACACCAAAATATAAAGCATTGAATCACAATTCAAGGGCAAAATTATAAAAGTATCTTATTAACTTTCAATTTTCCTCTCTTAATATATTTTTAACTCCCAAACAAAGAGGAAGAAACTTCTCTCATTTTCTTCCCTTTCCTTCCGCTTGAATATCTTTCCTTTCCTTCTCCTCCTAATTTCCAAACAAAGTCTAAGGGTCTTTTGACTTTTGAAGCTAACATTCTTAAAACATAATCTCAGAGGTACTTTAACTTATACATGTCGATTAAACTCTTTAATTAACTGGTGTAAGGTATTCAATTTGTTTTAAAATTGTCTTGTGAATAATTTACTTACAAATTTTAGTTAGATTTTCATAATGTAAATGAATGCACCCTTTAGACAAGAGTTATCGATCGCCTCATATTCAGTTACGTTATATCATAACAAAAATAGGTTGAAAGAAGCGTTAATTTGTACTCCTGTTTGGATCTCCTTCTCTGTAAAAATTTATAGAAGTAGAAAATAAAAATATAAAATAAATTAAGTTTCTCCTATAAACTAAAATCACTTATGTACTTAACTTTTGCAAAAGTTCTTTCACCTAATTTCACCTAATTTCCTATAAATAATTGTGAAGAAATTTATCTTGATTAACAAGACCTTAATTATTCAATTTTTTAAAAGGCTAATGTTAGTTATTAATTTATTAATTTTTGTTAAGAAAAAGATTAGAATCCACGATTTCTTTCTCCTTTTTCGTTCAACCATCTTTTAACTCAAAGACCTTATTCATATATTAGTACAATTTTTGTTTGATTAGGCTTTTCATCAAACAAAGCATAGTTAAGAATGTTCAACAAGATATTGTACGTCTATACCAAAAAACGAAAAACAAAAGTCCAACAAGAAATTAAGAATTACTTGATGAATAAAATATTAACTAATTATGTGGAAGATTCTACGTATATGACCCAAATTATATTGTATAAGTGAGAGAAAATTCCCATCTTATAAGTTAATTTTGTATAATTGAGTTAATTAGATATAATCTTAAAATTTAAGATTGTAATAGAGTTTATCCTAAAATTTTTGTTGAGCCTATCAATTAGATAATTTTTTATTGGATCATTATTGGATCATCGATAAATATCTAATCTTTAACGTGAAAAGGTGCACCAAAGATCTCATTAATTAATGATGTGGCAAAATTGTACATAAGAGATCATCCTAAGGATTGTTATTAGGCCTATATATCAACTGCATGTTATCAGACCACCCATAGATTTTCAAGCGTGCAAACTTCACACTTAAAATGTCTAATCCTTGATGTGAAGGAGATGTTAATTAGAGATTTTACATTAATTAGTGATATGACCAAATTAAAATATATATAAATTAGAGATATTCTTATCTTACAAGCTAATTTTATAAGATTAAGTTAAATTTAAATCCAAAATATATGACATTAATTATTTATTTGAGATTATAATTTGAAAATTAGGAATAGATTAAAGATGTTTTGAATAACGTGTTTTTAAAAGATAATACTAATTCATAAAATTAATGAATATTTATCTGGCATTTTACATGTAGTGGCAAATAAACAATAATGGACATTATTTATTTTATTTCATATTTAATATTTAATTAATTACCGCACATTCATTAATAAGTTATTGATTGATGATTATTTTAACGTATTTACTTCAGAATATTAATTATTCATTCTTAAATTTTGAGATAACTTTAGTAAAAAAAACATTTTTATTATAATTTTTGTGTGCATCACGGAAGATAATTCTATTCGAGTAAGATAATATCATTATGGACGGTATTATTTAATTTGATTTTACATCTAGCAGTGTTATATGCCTGATAAAAATTCTAAAGCAATGACTATGTTAAAAAACTCATCTACTTAAGCTGTTTTCATTTTAAAAATAAAAAATAACACAAATTAAGCATACATATATTTTTTAAATAAAAAAATTTGTTCACATGTGTTTTTAAGGAAGTTTTTTATTATTTCGGAAGAACTAATATTTTCTTTTAATATCCACAACAATTTCTTTAAAAGTTA
>PYAF01003201.1:1075027-1132565 GCA_007407185.1 Glycine tomentella
TTAAAGGGGCTATAAATAAATAATTTTTTTTAAAGAAACTAAAATTGAAAAAATATAAATTTACAGGAAAAAAACATTTAAATCATTTTAGAATTGAAAGACTAAAATTATAGATTTGATAAAATAGGAAGAACAAAGTTGTATTTAAGTCTAAATTTTTTCTTTCTAAATGGTGACAAAAAAATGTCTAAAGATTTGACTAAAATTACTAAGATTGAAATAAAGGGTTTAATAATATCAGAAAGTTTAATTATATTATAAACCTTATGTAGAAAAAAAATCACATATAACCTACCTAGTAGTGTTTCTAGAACAATTGACATACCCTTAACAAAGCCCATTTTTTATTTATTTTAACACGTTTTTAACATTGAAAAAAGAATAAGTAATATTACAATACAACTTATAATTTTCAGTCAAATAACATTGCACACCTTATTTGCACTCTGCTCCTTTAAGATGAAATTTGGATAAACTTTTAAGTAATAGGAAAATAATAAATTAAATTCCTCTCATATTAAAATCAAATTTATACACTTGAATTTTTATATATAAAAACTCTTATTTAACTTATCAAAAAAGTAAATTTTAAGTTAGTTTTAACCTATGAAAGAAACTTAATTCTTTTTTTAATTCTTTTTTTTTCTCCTATAAATACTTATTGAAAAATTTATCCAAATAGAACTTAATGTAAAAAAATAAAAGACCTGAGTAGAAAATAGGAAAGAACGAGAAGTTCACACAAAAATATGGGGAACAAAAGTAGTAGACAGTGGAATGCAGCAATAAATTATACATATCCAGACCTTGATACAATCATTAAAAATATCCACTAAACTATGTTTGTGCCTTTAAAGATCTTGTCTTGACACAATTTTGAGTCAAGCAAACAGGTTCTAGCAACTAGGTGGATCTGCCAAGCAAACACCAGGGTCAGGAGAAAAACTGAAAGAGCCCTTTTCAAGAACCCAACGACCTCTTTTCACTTTACTCTGCAGCAGTTTCGTCACTGTCATCTCCTTCATTTCTGATATCAGGCAGTGTATCAAGATCGGTTCGAGCCTCGGCCACATCCTCATGGATATGAGTATCATAAGAATCGATTGCATCTTGTTCAGCTGAATCCATAGTTTCGTTGGCAGAGGAAGAGTCAGATGTTTCATCTGTTTGTGTGTCACCTTTGAACATCTCATCCTCTGTGGCATTCGCATTTTCATTTGTTTCACTTGTTTCAGTGTTACCGTTGGACTTGTCACTTTCAGAAATATCAGATTCAGACCTCTCATTTCTGTAAGTGTTCTCGGTTACATTTGAAGCTACTAGATTAGATGATTCTCCTGCATCCGCACCTCCATTTTCAGTTTTAATAGAGACCGTTGAATTGGTATCATGCAGGTTTTCATCAGAAGTTCTATTGCCACTCTGCTCTAATCCCTCTGTCTGCACATTTTTTTCATCTCCAGGGATTGTTGTGTTCGCTGTGCTGTTTTGAGCTTGGTCATATTCAGATAACATCACTGTTTTATTTACTTCAGATGAACTTGATGTGCCATTACCAGCTCCGGTCAAGTTATTGCTTGCTTCAGTGGTCACTACTGTCAGGTTACTGCTTGATTCCAAGTGGCTGTCAGAGTCCATTGCAGTTGTTTTATTTAGAAATGAGCTATCATCCACAGAGTTAGACAAATTGTTATTTCCAGTCTCTTGAACAGCACTTGCATTTGAAGATATACCATCTATCACATCACCTTCTGAAACTTTCAAATCTGAATCATTTTGCTTTCCGACACTTTCATCTGAATAAGCTGTCTCATTTTCAGGTTTTGTGATATTCATTTCTAAGTCTACATCAGATTTTTCCAAGCTAAGTGTCTCAGTTTCAGTGCTAGTTGCATGAGTATCATGGGCCACAGCACTAGAAGCATCATCCCCCTTGTAATGTTCCTCCCGAGCCTCATGATTGTTGTGGTTCTCAACTAAACTCTCCTTTTCTTCATCCTCGTTTTCGTTCTCCTTCTCATCAACCTCTTCTTTCTCTTTCTCTTCATCCAAGAACTCATCATCACGATCAGTAGTATCCACCTCTGATTTCTCTTGATCATTTTCATCTATATCATCGTCTCCTCCTCCTCTTCCTTCATCTTCCACATCTTCCTCCTGGTCTTCTGCTCCATGCTTATTTTCTTCTCCCCTTTGTTGTCTGCCTTCATGCTTGTTCTCTTCACGTTCTTCAGTTTCATGCTTTGTTCCATCTTCTTGTTCTTCATGGTCATGTTTATTTTCTTCATCCTCTTCAATATGTTCATCTTCCTCTTCTTCCTCATGTTTTTCATTCTGAATTTCTTCATGCTTACCTGGATGAAGGTCTCTTCTACCAAGTTTCAGGAACGGATCTGTCTGTGTACTGACTGACAGTTTTGCATCCTTGGCAAATTCATTCTTCTTATCATGATTGTGCTTAACCTGGTAGATCAACCAGAAGCAAACACCAAGCAACAGAACAATTTGCAGAACATGCTTTACCTTGATGCCTTTGGACCTATTGTTCCTTGGAAACCGTTTTATCATGTTTAACTTATTTGGAAACCCCTGATTTGTCTTCTCCAAATAGCAAGGGCAGGCAACCTACTTTGGATTGGAAAAGCGATATTAAGGATCCATGTAAGCTATGCTCATTATAGATTTATAATAAAGATATAACTAAAAAGGAACTATACATAATGAGCTTAAAATATCCCAATTGTTTGTATCTATAAAACATTTAACAGAGCCTTCATTGACACCAATAAAGAAATGTGAAAACTAGAAAGGCTATTAAAGGGGCAAACAAGATTTATGCTCCATTTCAAAACTTTTTCCTGGTTGGTACAAGTTGTAAAAACTGTAAATAATAACAGTTCACTCAAAAAAGAAGATTATCTCAAAAGAGATTTTATAAAGATGTTTGATATATATAACACATTTCAATTAAAGTACCATTTTTCAGGGCGGGGGCACTTTCGAATTCCAGAAAACAATGTTCAACAAAACCATGTTAAACAACACACCAACAAGGTTCATATTTTTATTCTCAACTTCAATGGCAAGTGACATCATCAATTATGCTACTAAGCAAATCAACTCCGGGAAACAGTGTAATAGTTAATTTTGGTATTATTATATGCACTTCCACCACAAAAATCCATATAGTTTGCAAAACAATAAAAAACCTAATCACTATGAGGTTCAGGAAAACAATAACTCAAAGAAACAGAAGAAAATTCAAATAGTGCACAGCGAAGAAACCACATACAATCCTTAGAACCCCACGAAGCAAAACCAAAATGGCACCTACAACCATCAACCGAAGTTCATGACAGATCAATCAGAAAATAAGCACAAGCTCCTTTCCCAATAAAACCCATTCTTAATTAAGAGCGAGCATGCTAGAAGGGGCATAGCCATTGTGAAGCAAAAAATTGAAAGATGCAAACAGATATAGGGCATCGTATGCATATCTATTCAAAGTAAGAAAAGAAAATATTGAATTTTGAATAGAGATTCAGCCTACCCTTGTTCCAGAAATGTGTGGAGCAAATACCAGTAGAGAAAGGATAAAAGAAGTTACCTGAGTGAGCAGAGAGAGTGTTGAGGAAGGCGAGGTTAAGACAAAAGTGGTGTCATTTAAGGATTTTAGGTGTCAAAGAGGTTTCATTCCATGTGAGTGGTAGTGAGCAACACAGCGATCTAAAACGAGGTAGCTCTCCCGTGCGTTGTCCTTTGACCGCATTCGGAGTCTTAATTAACCGTACACTAGGAGGGTCACGAATCACGATACCTTCGTCCTTTTCTTGATTCTTGTTTCCACAAAATTATCTGAAAAGGATAAAACAAAAATCTCCGTTCCCCTTCTGTTTATGTGAGAAACTAAACAGATTTGGAAATGTTTGAAAAAATTAAACAAGCGTTCAGCATCGTGATATTTTCGGTTTTTTATTTAATTTTTATAGGACAGTAATCTAAAGTTCTGAACTTTGCAATTTAAGTGGGGTTCTATATTAAATAAAGTAATAATTTAAGTGGGGTCTATATATGTACCCCAAAAATAGGTTTATAAAAATAAAAAAATTTATATTGTTGCATTTATATTTTTTGTCTTCGATTGCATAATTCATTGGATTGTCAAATTTAAATTTGTTTATTAATGGAATTTTTCTTTAACGATTTTTTTTCCATGGGTAATAGTGTGTGAAAACTAGTAGAGAAGTAGCATAAATTTTCTTTTAAACAATAATTTGCGTAATTTAATTTTCTTTTTGTGGACTTTCCAATATCATTTCGTGAAAGAGTGAATGTATATCTGTTTTTGTCAACAATTGGCAAACAAATCTCAGGAATTTATAGATGGTGGACTTGGCAGTTGGATCCAACATATTGCATAATTCACAACTCGTTTTCTTTCAGTAAAATTTGTCATACAGGTGCAACGAACAGCCAATTAAATGACGAATGCTTGTGAATTCATGATAAATTGTCGAATTGATTTGAAAATAAACTTTCGAATTGAAAGGCTTGTCACCAAAAATATACAAGGATTAAAGTCTGTTTGGTAAGTTTCTTAATAATTAATTATAAAAAGTAAAATAAATTAAAATTTTATCAAATATTAATTTAAAATCTTCTAATGCGCCTTAGAATTTTTAGAAGTCCTTTTATTTAACTTTTCCAAAAATTAAAATTTTAACTAATGAAAAAAATTATTTAATTTTACCTTTATATATCTTCTCTAATAAATATTTATTGAAAAATTTATCTGGAGTCATCCTAAAATTGATTGGGAAAGGGAAGCAAAGTATAACAAATGACAATTTTACGTATTTGTAATTTTGTGTAGGCTTTTTGTTCAAATTAATCATTCTGAACTTTCGAATTGGTTACTAAATTAAAAAAATATATATTTATTTTGAGATTCTTCCAATAAAGAAGACAGGGGAGGAGGGAACGGAATAGAATTGTTTGTTTTAAGTGCAATTCAAGTTCTGATTTTACATCTAATCCACAGTCTGTCAAAGTAACTATAGTTCCCCTTGTAGATATTTATTCTTTTTTTAAATACTCTTTCGTAGGCAAAGGAGAAAAAAATGTAGTGAAATATAAGTTGTAGTTGTAGTATATTTAACTAACACAATAACGTCCTTACCAAGGGAGGGAAGGAATATATCTTCAGAACCCTTGGAAAAATGGAAGCTTTAAAACCAAGTAATCTAAGAGAAAATCTCAGGAGGCAAGAAAGCAAATTTATTGCCGGCTTCTCATTTTTGTAAACTTTCTGCTGATAAGAGAGGGAAAAGGCTTTTCTTGAGCAAGCACAAGTGTGTATCCAAAGTCTGGTACATATTTTATTATCCTTATTCTGATCAATGTGATCAAAATAAGTTTCCTTGCCCCAAGTAATTGGATCAGGATTCTTGGAAGGCAATACTCTCGAATTCATCTTTCAACGTGTTCCTTTGTTTGCCGGTAACAATTTAAGCATGTTTGGCTCATAAAACTCAAGACGAAGAAGATAGAATCTCTTGGATATGTAAAAATAACTTCACTTGATTATTCAATACAAGTTACAATTAGAAAGACTCTATTTATATTAATACTGTAGGGCTATTTTCATCCAAAAGAATTGAAATTTCTGGAATCTAATTATGACAAAATGGATGTTACGAGACTATCATTATGGTGCATCAATGTGTTGTTTGTCACTCATAGCGGTTGATAGTATTCATATTCATGATATCCTTAGTTACTATTATAACAGCATGGCCCCATCAATTTAATGTTGCAGTATTCATCACTTTAAGAGTACCTTCACATTTATTTATGTTGTATTGTGAACTCTTAACGAATCCACGTACTCTCAACCATGAAGATTCGGACAGCTAAAAACTCCTTTTCTTCCTTCTAAAGATATTCTTAATTCAACAAAACTGCATTTTCCCTCCCATGCAATACCTATATAGCTCCTAAGTTACAAGTAAGAGCCCTCAGACATATTCTTTCATAAGAACCATGAAAAACTTCCACACAACACTACTTATCTTCTTGGTTGGGTTTGTTTCCTCAAGTCTGTTTCAAGTTTCAGTTGCATCTATCGTTTCAACAGGAAACTTCAATAAGGACTTCTTTGTAATATGGTCTCCTACCCATGTGAACACATCTTCTGATGGACATACAAGAAGCTTGAAACTGGACCAAGAATCTGGTACTAATTATCAAGTTTAAATTAACTAGCTGCAATATCAAAACTAAAGATTCTTTTCTTAATTATGAGTTTGGATTATTATTGCAGGATCTGGTTTTGCTTCAAACCAGATGTTTTTATTTGGGCAAATTGACATGCAAATCAAACTAGTGCCAGGTGATTCTGCAGGCACTGTCCTGGCCTATTATGTTAGCAACTCTTTACCCTTCTTTTTTCTGATTGATTTGAATCATATAAAAATATGGACTCATTTTTACTTGGCAACATATTATTACAACTTACCTCTGATCAACCCAATGGAGACGAGATAGACTTTGAGTTTCTTGGTAATGTCTCTGGGCAGCCATATATTCTGCAAACAAATATTTTCGCAGATGGAACTGACAATCGAGAGGAGAGGATTTATCTGTGGTTTGATCCTACAAAGGACTTCCATAGTTATTCGGTGTTGTGGAATACGCACCAGATTGCGTAAGCCATCTTCCACAATCAATGTAACCTTTTTATAGCCTAATTGCATTGCTCTTCAATCCTTTATACTTGGTTGGTAGAGGAAGCAACTTCAATAAATTACTTATACTGTTGAAAAGTTGGAAACAACTCAAATAAGTCAATATGATTAATGCACTTATTCAACTTCACTAACATATATACATAATTGAAAAGTTTTATCAGCTTTAGTTTCTTAGGTTGGATATGATCAGGGGTTCAATTCCTTGTTCTAGTATATGAAAGAACATATGTTGAGAGAAACCAATGTCTTAAATTAATCTTTGTTCATCAAAAGATTAGTCTTTACCTCTCAGTCAAGGATACCTTGACTTCACCAAAAAATTTGTTTGAAGTTGAAAATGTTTTAACTTTTTAAATCATTTTCTGCACCATGTTAAGTTTGTGTTTCCAAAAGGCTAGTTGTAAAGTTGACTTTGCCTTTATTCAGGTTAATGGTGGATATGATTCCTATAAGAGTTTATAGAAACCACGCGGACAAGGGTGTATCATTTCCTAGATGGCAGCCAATGAGTCTGAAAGCAACCTTGTGGAATGGTGATAGCTGGGCAACACGAGGTGGCCAAGATAAGATTGATTGGACAAAGGGTCCCTTCATAGCTTCATTCAGAAATTACAAGATTGATGCTTGTGTGTGGAAAGGGAACCCAAGGTTTTGCAGAGCAGCTAGCCCTACCAATTGGTGGAACCAATACAGCTCTAGCACACTTACGTCCACACAAAGAAGGTGGTTCAAATGGGTCAGGAAACACCACATGATTTATGATTACTGCCAAGACAATGAGAGGTTCCAAAACAATCTTCCAAGGGAATGTTCTCTTCCCAAGTATTGATCAGAAAGGAGGATGATTGCTTCAGTTTCTATTTTCTTTTTTCCTTTCGGTTTTAGTTTCAGATGTGTTGTTACAATTGTTCTATGTTTGATGCCACAAAGATAAAAGCTTAGCTTTCATTTGCTGAGTATAATCATTTGTTAGCTTTCGAAGTAAAGCGTTCAATCATAAAGCTGAAATGTCTTGGTTGTGAGTTAGGAAAGGCTTTTAGGCCTTATGCAGTTGGTTGTGAAGAGTTAAAATTTAATTCACAAATGTGACATATATTAATTATCCGGATATATAAAATAAATTTTACTTCTCCTATAGTTTAACACTTTTTCAAAGTATCGTTTTATACTTCTTTCTTTTTCACCGTACTCTATAAATTGGAGTAAAGTGAACATGTTAATTCTATATAAAAAATAACATTGGCTAATTCCTATACATTTTTTTTTGTTACTTAACTCCCGTATAATTTGAATTGAAAGTGAAAAAGATAATCTTTTTAATTATAATGCTTTGTCTTCTCTTGTCTTCCTTGTGAAACACCATATTATTGTTTGTTCTATCTTCAAAATGCTTTTCTTCCGGCCAATGTGAAACACTTTGCATTTCATCATTAATTTGTTAAAAGAACTATAGTAAAGTCCCCAACAAGTAACTTCGAGTTTATTGCTCACCACTTGAATCCCTTATGGTTTGTTTCTATATGTAAACTACTAGATGCTTGCATTGAAGTTGCAATTGAGTGCCTTGTACCAAAAACTAGACCGCGGTTGACAATGGTTCGATGCATTGTGTGAATTGTGCTTTTTTGTCATTTTTGCTCCACTCACATCATCTGAAACCAAAAACAACATCAATGCATTGTGTGATTGGTTTAACTGCTTGCTTCTCTTATGAGTTTAGGGATTGGGTGAAGATCATTTTATTACTTGTTCAATACCAAATTGTTTTAATGAGTCAAATGCAAAAATATCCAAGGCTAGATTGATTATGAATTTGGTTTTTGATTCAATTGGTTGGTTGGATCCCATTGGATTTTTGCTATTTAGTATCCAAATTATAAGTTTAGATAGTAGAAAATGGACATTTTGGACAAACCAAAAAAATCTCGTTTTATTTCTTCTTTTTTAAGCCCATTTACCATGGATGCTGATAGCCATATCATAAATAAAGATTGGATTAAATTCATGTGGCTGTGACCTTCCATTTTTCTTTCAAGACCTAAACCACTACACTGTCTGAGTTAAAATACAAACACTAAATTATATATAACATTATTAAATGATATTGTATTTTAAAAATGCTTAGTTAATGTTAAATCTAGTTTAAAAATAATAACTAATAATTTTTATAATAAAATATTTAATAAATAAATTATATATTTTATTATTTAATATTTTTCATACAATAAAAATAAACATAGATCACTTTTGTCTTTTATCTCTTTTTTATGCCATTTTCTTCTCAACTTTTTTTACCACATCACTAATATTATTTATTTTAATATTATAATATTTATATTATTTAGTATATTAAAATAATATACTATATTATTTATTTTAATATAGTATAAGTCAAGTGATGTGACAGAAAAAGTATAAAAATATGAGAAGAAAAAAATAATTGTATGTTCATATTTATTATATAAAGATATTAAAAATTAAGCATGTAAATTTATTTATTAAATATCATTATTATAAATATATTTTTAATTACGGTTTAACTTACCGTATTTCTGTCACCGACAACGGTTCAAGTCCAAGCCAAAGACATAACCCAGTCAAATAATCATCTTTAGTTGGACGCGCAAGCCTACGACAAATTTAAAACCCTAGTCGCCGTTGCCGTCCAACCACCTTCTGTTCATCGTCGCCGTCGTCCCGCCGATCCTCTGCCATCGTCACACGAAGCTGCGAAGCCACGAACACACAGCAGAGAGCGTCGAAGCCACGAAGGCGGGAACGACCAGCCTTCGTCATCGTTGCAGTCGGAAGGTTGCACCACACCAGGCCGTCGCGTTGGAAGGTTCCAAGTAAGTCTCTTTCTTCTTTTTCAATTTTATCACGACTCGTTTCCAAATAGGCACCCAACTGTATTGATTATTCGAGTGCAACCTGCACTTAACTCTACAATGGCTGGGAAATTGACATGTGTTTTTGAACTTTTGAAGTATTAGAATTTGAATTAATTAGTTAGTTCGGAAGGATTGTATTTTGTAACAGTGAGTGTTCGACAGTGCATTCTGTGACCTTTTATTACTGTTTTTGCTTGAAGTTTCTGGTATTGGGAATGAAATTGAAATGAGAAGGTGTTCGACACTTTAGTAATTAGTGATACTTATTGAGGTTCAATCCTTTTAGCTTCTTTTACTTGTTACCGTTTGTCACTTTTTTTGGATGGAAGGATGGACTGATATAAATTCAGATTGATGGATCTAAATATGAGAAATGCCATGGCAAGTGTTGTAGGATGAAAGATGTA
The DNA here is from genome assembly GCA_007407185.1 of Glycine tomentella. Classification (NCBI taxonomy): domain Eukaryota; kingdom Viridiplantae; phylum Streptophyta; class Magnoliopsida; order Fabales; family Fabaceae; genus Glycine; species Glycine tomentella. The sequence goes on from PYAF01003201.1 coordinate 1,085,075, forward strand.
ATAGGAATTGTTACATGGGTCGGGGGAAGTTACTGTTATTATATTTCAAGTCTGTATTTTTTAGAAATAGGTACTGGTTGCTTACTTGATTTTTAATTGCTAAAACGTTGTATGGAAGCAAGTCAACTATCTTTTGTATCAAAATAGGGTACCACTTGTACCTAATGCTATTTTTACAATTGTAGATTCCAAATTTGTTCTGCTGAAACTTTTTTTTGTGCATATTAATTTGTGATATTTTGTCTTTTTTTGGCCTTTTATTAAGTCAAGGTATAAATTTTTCAGTTTTTTAAATATAGATCAGGTCATGCAGGTCAATAAGTGACCCACTGGTTCGACCACTGACCCACTGTCTTAACCGGCTCGATCACTGTTTGGTTTTTAAAACTATGCTTTGTAGTTCCTAGGCCAACGTTTGCATTTACTTCCTTATACGCTCTTTGGAACCGTCACAGGATTTTGAGACAGCTTACAAGAGTGAAGAGACAACAAGATATGGCAGAGAGGAGTAAAGAGCTGCTCCAGTTTGAGCATAAAGGCACACCCCTTTCTTCCTTAGGTCTCTTCTATCTTTCTTCAATTCAATTTGTTTTGCTTATTTTCCTTTTTCATTTTGGGCTCTAATGATGAAGTTGTCTTTGTTTGTGCAGAATCCACTCTTCTTGTTTGTGATAATAAAAAAGAATCAGACACTCAAACTAGGAGACTCCCCCCTCATGGAGCACCCCTCACTGCCCCACATCCCCCAAGCCAACGTACTGCTTCAAATTCATCCCAAGTCTTTAAATTTACATTTTTTTTAATAAGGAACACCTCAAATATTGGTTAATTACTGTAAAGTTATAGTAGATTAGAGTTTTTAGTTTGCATGATTCCATATTGAGAAAAACACTGAATGCTATGTGCGAGGGAATTAACTGATACTGCCTAGATATTGTCACATGCTGTTTTGAATGATGGCTAATTCTGGTTTCCTTAGTATAATTTTTTCACATTTATGTTTCAAAGCTCATTACTGGGCTATGATGTGCCTGAACAATTGTTCATGATATTGCTTGGGGATATACAAGTTACCTATGATGTATGGGTGTTCCTTTCGTAGATAGTTGTGATGCCCATAACGGTACTTATTGGGTATATACATCCAATGCTCACTTATCACTGGTAGTGATTCACTTCAAGTACAAGTTAGTCCATGCAAAACATTAGATCTTGTTGCTAAGTTGTTTGCTTGGTAACAAAATTAAACAAACTACTGCTTCACTCGCTCCCTTCAAACTTTGTGCCTTCCTTAAATGAAACTTGTATTTTTCTTATGATTTAATTTAATTTCTTTGTTGTTTATTTTTTATATTTCTTTGTGATATACTATGCTATCCCTGTACTCTAGTTTTCAGAATTTTGTTGTACAGTGTACCTATACCATTACTTTTACCCATATCCATGCAAACTACCAACCAATTATGTCCCCTGCTAGTGCGATGAGCCTATAGTAGACAATAGTACTTCATTGTTGTTAACCTCAGATGCCCATAAACTAGGATCTCAGTCTGAATCAGTTATTCTCTGTGCAGCTGGAGTTCCCCAAAAAGGGTGTTTTGGTCTTGTCTGGTCTTCAACTTAACTTTTGGTGTGATTTGTCTGTCAATGGACTGGAAGTTTTCTGCCCCTTGTCTTGTGTGCCAAACAGATTTGCTGTATGTTAGTGGCTATTATGTTAAGTGAAATAGTTTAATTGTTTAAGCATTCAAAGTTCAAGATCTTAATCATGTTGTGGTTCAATATAAACTCAAATCCTTGTCTACCAAAACACTTTTATTTGTCTGTGCATGATGGCATTGGTTGGGTTTTCTCTGTCTGTTCATGCACATTTTTTTAGTTGGTTTACAACTATTTTATATGTGATTGCGCTCTCAAGAATCTTAAATCACTAATTTCTAAACTTTTGTTTTGAAGTAAAACTAAACATGGATGTGACAGACAGATACAAGCCTTTTCCCTAAATAATATTTCATGTTGAATTAGGTTTTTATATCACACTATTGTTTGAATGCAGCAGAACTCTATGAAGATGGAATAATAAAATGAAGTACAATTTTTTGCATGACATCAAATTTTGTTTATTGATGCAGTTTTAGGGAAGGTTAAAGACTTCCTAGGAGTGATGTCAGAAGCAAATAAGAGGCTTGAACTTGATGCAAAGGTTAAAGCTTGATTTCTGGTCAAAGCCATTTGTTTTTACTGCTTTGCAACTATTTTTTTTCCCTTCTTACTTTATTCCATCTTGTTTAGCTTTAAATATATATACCCTTATAATAATATGTAGGACAATCCTGAGAATTATGATATTGAAGAGCTAACTGGAAATGAATCGGAAGTTATTGAAATGGTCAGTGTCAGTCACTCTATTATCTCTCTCATATCAATAATCCCTCTACTTACCTGTCTATATATTACTGACTTGCAACTAGTGGATTAAATTATTTATTTTGCTTTCATTTTCTTGCAGGATTTGATGCTTGGAGTAGCTGATCTTCATACACCAGAGGCAGTGGCTGCTGCTGAATCTGCAATTTCCACTTGTCAGCCTGTGATTCCATTGGCTGCTGATGGTAGTGAAACAGATTCAGAGGAAAGTAGTACTGATGATGACAGTGGGGATGATGATATTGAAAGCAGTGATGATTATCACGACGATGGAAACAAAAGTGAAAAGCCTTCATCTCTTGTTCAAAAATCTATTTCCAGTAAAGATAATAAACAAAAGGGAAATGTTCATTCCAAAAAACATCCAAGAATAGTTGAGCTATCATGAGCATAACAAGCTTTTGAGGATTGGATCCTTATGCTATAACAATTTTCTGAGATTATTGCGACCAGTCTAGTTGGAATTTTCTGTATGATTTATGTTGCGTTGAATTATAACCAATGTATTTACGACCCGTGTCAGGGGCAGCAGCTGGTGAAGTAACAAGACTTGCTACTTGGCTTTATTGTAGCATTCTCTTGTGTCCTCTATTGGGATTTTTAAATTATTGCGTACGTGCATTAAGTTACTAACCTTACTAATTTTCCCTTAGCCAATGAGAAAAAAGAAAAGGAAGAGAATACAGAAGAAACAAAACACGTTTATTACCACAAGCTGTAGCAAAATATAAATATTGTAGGAAATACGAAAAATAGCATCGATAATAAATTGTGAGTGATTTAGTGCTCGACAACTGTTGAAAACTCATTTAGATGCACAATATCATCCTACTGAAAACGAACGTCCGGGGGAATTTTAAATTGTCCTATATGTTGTGCAGACACAGCATAGGCTAAGCTGTGCTCATAGCAAGAAATTGCCATAGCATACATTTTGTAATTAAAAGAAACTGAGGGTATCAGGTTACAAGTTTCTTTCTCACTTTCAACAAACGAACATTTGGTTTGTCTGGACAGTAGGCTAGACTACGAAAGAATAACTTACATGTGTACCTATACGCTGCACTTTGGTTGAAGAATTGAATGTTTATTCTGATCGATAATATTTATGACTACAACAACCATGATCAAAATCTAGCGAGGATATAGGTCAGAAATTGAAGCCTCATTGACCGATTCTTGAGCTGATCTAGTTGTGTGTTCTGTATGGCTCTGTGTTCTGTATGGCTTTGTTTGGAAGAGGGATTTTGGAGGGGAAGGGAGGGAATGAAAAGGTTTATGTAGAGACATTTTTTTGTTTGGGAGTTTTAATTTTTGAGGGAAAGAATTTGAGGGTTTTCAAAACTCCTCTGAAATCCTCCAAAATCTTAAAATTGTTGTCCCCTCGATTGGGGGTTTTTAGAAGGAAAAGTAACTAAAATTATTATTATACCATTCAGTATTAATAAAATTACTATCCTACCCTAATCAGTGTAAAATATATAATGTATTAATTTTTTAAATAAGAAAAAAATTGTAAAAGTTTCTTATTAACTCTCTATTTCTTTCTCTTAATATATTTTTAACTCCCAAACAAGAAGAAAGGAATTTTCCTTATTTTCCTCCATTTTCTTCCCCTCCCTTCCCCTTGAATCTCTTTCCTTCCCCTCCCCTCCTAACTCCCAAACAAAGCCTTGATCTCGTTGTCTGTGAATTAAATTCCCATAACTGCATGTCTGGAAGGTTTCCAGTTCTATCCACGTAAAATGCAGGTTCTAAAGGTAGTGGGAGAGTGAAAGAATGACTATTAAGCACGTATACAACTGAAGCCATGGTAGGTCTAGCAGCTACATTGTCTTGAACGCAGAGTAACCCAATGTGGATGCATCTCATTATTTCATTTTGTGAACCGTTATTTAATGTGGGATCTATGATATTTGTAGCTCTTCCTTCTGTCCAGCTTTGCCATGCCTGCGTGATGTTGCTCCGTTACATAAATTATGTTAGATTCCATTTCTATAGTAATTTAGATTATTAACACCTAAGATTCTCCAATTTGATACATCTAACAAGAAGTAAGGTAAAAGGAAAGCTTACAAAACTCAACAGATCCTCTACCAAATCTCCATGTCGAATGCAACTATTTTTCTGGCCACTTACAACCTCAAGAACCAGTACACCAAAACTGAAAATGTCCGATTTCTCTGAAAATTGTCCATGCATTGCATATTCAGGTGCCATATATCCACTACATAATACGATGACGTATAGCTTAATCAAGCAGAATCTTTTCACTATCATCTTCAACTTCTACACAATTTCAATGGCTAAACCCATAATATCATTAACGACTAATAAACTATAATGCATTTGAGTACTTACTAGGTTCCAACAATTCTATTTGTGTCTCCATGAGTTTGATTCACACCAAACAATTTTGCCAAACCAAAATCTGATATTTTAGGATTTATCTCTTCATCTAAGAGAATGTTACTTGCTTTAAGATCACGATGGATAATGCGCAATCTAGAATCCTGGTGGAGGTAGAGAATGCCTCGAGCAACACCTTCAATGATTTTGTAGCGCTTTTCCCAATTTAATTGGGGTCTCTTTGCTTGATCTACATAGATAAACAAGCCATATGAATCTTAGAGTTATGTAATTAAGGTAAGTCCTAAACCACAACTGAATTAACAGAAGTATGGTCCAATTAAACAGACACTCAAATTAAACAAACCAAATATGAAGTAATCAAGGCTTTTATTTGGAACAAATTCATAGACAAGTAGTTTTTCTCTCCTTTCCAGACAGTAACCAAGTAGCCTAACTAAATTTCGATGCTGAAGCTTAGCCACTAAAAGCACTTCATTCTTGAATTCTATATCCCCCTGGCTAGAATTCGTTGACAACCTTTTGACAGCAATCTCTTGTCCATTGGAAAGCCTACCCTGAAAATATATCATTCAGGAATTGTGAGCACTTTGCAAGTCATTATCCGTACCATATTTTGATGAGAAGTTACATTTGACAGTGTTAGCTTACCTTGTAAACAACCCCAAATCCGCCTCGTCCGAGTTTATTAGAATCGCAAAAGTCATTTGTAGCATCTCGTATGGTGTTAAAGTTGAATTGCAATGACTTAGAATTGTCAATTTCATCATCATATTCTTCTTGTTGTTGAGCTTCATATGAAGAACATATTCAAACTAGTAAGATTTTTAATACAAGCTTTATCCCACTGCTAATAAAAGTTCAATGCGATCTAAAAGACTAAAACTAATAATGTTAGATGTAATTTCTTATCGTGAAACCAAAACACGATAGTTATTCACTTCCTTTTTGGTTGACTATTTCTAGCCGTAACTGAGTAAAGCATGCTCTTTTTTGTGGCTTTTTTTAACATTCAGGGCATTTTTTTAATTACCATTTGGGATAAATTTCAAATTAATTACCAGTTGGCTTTAAAGTCGTAAATTTTAAAAAAATACATTGTAAATTTTTTTATTATTTCAGTTTTTTTTTAAAAAAAAAAAAAGTCACAGCAGGAGGAGTTACAACTTAACACATATTATAACTTATCTTTTTTTGATAATTAATTTGAAATTTATCCCCAAATGGTAACTTTAAAAAATTACTCCTGAAGGGTAAAAAACCCTTTTTTGTTCTAGGTAAGAGGTTAAGGATATTTTTCAATCTACTAGATAGACTAATTTTCTTGCGGTGCGTAATCCAAAGGGGATTTTGTTCATGATGGAAATGGAATTGTCCAACTAAATAAATGGTTATAAACACAATAATATCTTACACCAGCATAAAATATGTTTTGATTTAATTACTTAAATTGTGTTACTTTTGCAATATGCACTGTTTAGGGTCGCACATGGAAGGAATTACTCTAGATTAAGATATATTGTAAATCTATCTAGAAATATTGAAAAAATCCGTTTTGGTTATGTTGAGTTTCTTCATTTCCACATAGAAAAGAAAAATGTGAACGTATTTTTTAATTCTAACATATTTCTTTATTAGATAAAATTTGCATGATCCGTTAAATATATGGATTATGTAAATATTGCTTGCACTCCCCTAAATAAAAAACATGCATGTCACAGTAAACTAGTATTTTCACCTACTTTTAAACTTTTCCCGTCGCTTCCTCCCTCTTAGATACATGTAGATAAAAATGAACATCACAGCAGCAACAACTGGTACTGCTACTGCTATGCTGATGGTAGCTGTGTTGCTTTTTCCTGCAAATCAAATCCTCATTCCTCAGTGTCACATTTCACAGATTAAGACGGCAAAATATCAACAACTCCAATAACTAATTACCAGGCCATCTTAAACACGATTTTTGAAAAATTAAAGCGAAATAATTTTTTTCCTCTAGCAATCAGATGTATCAGGAAAACAAAAACGTACGAAGAATAGAACATTCAAAATTCTTTGACACAGTTTAAAAATGGCATGATGAAGTAATTTAGTGTGCCTGGGACATATGCAATTTGATTAAAATTAACTTTTAAGTAACATGATTTTTATTAGTAAAATGTTTTATATTAAAAGTAATTTAGTAATAAAATTCAATATAATTTTTTTATCCACAAACAAATATTAATTTTACTTCAACTTAAATCAATTCCATAGCGGAATCATAATATGTGAACGTTTACCTAAATTTTTTACATTACTTAATTAGTAAGAGTATCTCTAACATTGTTGATAAAAACAATTTAATTTTGTCACCTAAATTTTAAACAACTCAATTAATTTCATCACTAATGGATATTTTATAAACAAATTACTTAACTCACAATATTATATTTTTCTCTGTTATATTTAATATAAAATTAAATAATCTATGAGCGATAGTTATTCATATAAGCAGTTTTCTTTAATTTTAAATAACTCAAAATCATATATGTGACACATCAAACCAATATTTTTTTTGTTAAACAACCTATTAAACAACTCTTGTCGTAAATGTTCTAAGCAATTATTGCTTATAAGTTGCTTAACATTATATTAAATATAGGAGAGAAATATAATATTTATGAGTTGAGTAAGTTATTAATAAAAATATCAATAGAAAAAAAAAATTGTGTAGCCTAAGATTAAGGTGACATAAATTGGATTACTTATATCACCACCATTGGATATACTCTAAGTTAACGTGAGAGAAATGCTACTAATACTCTAACACTATCTTTTAACAATAACACGGTTGGTTAAAATTTGTTGAAAATGACTAATTGGGTCACACTTCTCAATTTAATAAAGAAAACAAAAGATACCTAAAATTTTGTCCAATTCCAATTTGAGAAAGAACACCAAAAAGTTATATCTAAGTTTGATATATATTAGGGTAAATAATTATTTTCTTCCCTAAATGTGTAAAGAGCTCATAAATTCATTCTTAGAAGATGAAAATTAAAATGTTTGTCCTTGAAAGTGAAAAAAGTATAACAAATTCATTCTCAATTAATTTTCATTTGTTATCACTAATTGAAAGAGTTTATTTGACCCATTTAAGAATGAATTTGTTAACATTTTACACATCTAGGAATAAATTTGTCATCTCTACCTAAAATATTATTTAATCTTTCATATTTTCCATTTTTTAATCATTACAATTATAAAATTATAATAAACATTTAAAAATTAGAGAAACAAACATAGATTAAAAGAAATATAATAATAAACATAATATTGATTAATAAATATAATTTGTTTGTTGCTCTGAAATTTCTATTGTATCAACATTAAATAATAAAAAAATCAAGTTAAATCTATTTTTTTAAAAGATTAATTTAATAACTATAAATTTTAATTTATTTGAATCTGTAAATTACTATTTCATATTTTTCTTTCAAATTTTTAAAGTTACAATCATCTTAACTAACATGAATAACCCGAGACTGCAGTTGAGTACTGCAGCTCCCTTACAATATATCATCGAATAAAATAAGATATGATAATGTAACGAGTACGTACCGGTGGTGGAGGAAGGGGGAGTTGGCGATACATATGCTGTATCTCCATAGAAGAGATACGAGGTTTCGAACCTCATATTACAACTTGGTCTAACAACCCTACCACCAGTGCTGTCTTTACAGCAATCTACTGGGATACGTTCAACGGACTGAGCCAAGCAATCATCGCATTGCGACCCTGTCAAGTCTGGTGTGCACTGAACAAGACCGTATGTGACCGTATTATCAGCACCAGATATATTTCCTACAGCATACTTGAGACGAGAGTCACCTGATGCAGCTTCACTTTTCAAGTTACCCAGCAAGGTGTAGGCAGATGTATATAACTAATACAAGTTAGTGGCTTTGTTCATATTGTCAGTATAAAACGCAGGTCCATTTTCCATGAGATCAAATATTAAGCGGTCTGAGTAGCGCAGCATGCATTTCTCATCCTCGTACCACCCAATTGCTTCCTTCTGATTTGGACAGAGTTCTGTGAGATTGGCCCTGGAACCGTTGAGGCAACTGCGGCATTCATCTGGATTAACATCTCCTCTGCATAGCCCAATGGCGTACACTTTGTCAGTGTTCTCTCCGTATGAGGAATTGTAGAAACCGTATTCAATCTCTGTATTGGAAGTGAGAGTCGACAAAAGGGTGTTGACGTTCGTGTGATAGGTGCTGTTGGCCGTGTAGTTTCCTCTATTGGTATGATCACAGAAATAGTGGAAGTTTTGTGTAGTGTTATCTGCGCTGGCTTGAGATATGCAATTTGCTATGATAAGGAGACAACAAACAAAGGGAAGTGACCTTAATGAAAGAACAGCCATGTTGGATTGTCTTCTGGGAATCAAAATCAGTAGCAGTTAACAATAGGATGATTGAATGTTTTTTAGATATGAATCAGCTTTTCTTGGCAAATTATATTGAATTGATTGGCTGAATGAAAATTATGCTGTTGCTAGCTTTTATAACTAAAATTAATTTGAGGGTACAAAGTTTGAAACGCAACAATTTTTTTTTTCTTTCTATTTTAAAGTGAAGAAACAGAACTCTTTCAATTCAATTCGTGGGACCTTATGTTAATTACTACTATTATGTGACCAAGATTGATCTTAGTTTTCCACTAGCAAATTAGCATAGTTGACTGACCCCGAAGTTGACTTAAGTCGACCGGTTCTAGTTTTGTTATTTTCCCTTGAATTAAAAATAGGTTTGATTATTTATATATTTCAGTAAGTTATGTGTACTTTTAATTTTTCTAATATGAAAAAGAGGCAAGATAGGAAAGTTGGCTTCAAGAAAGAACAATTGTACTTCTTGTCCTCTGGGAATGAGAAGTAACGAGGGAAGATTGAAGCTGTAGAAATGAGTGAGATTTTAATTACTCAATTGTTAATTCTAGGTTTACTAAAAGTTGTTATCATTTTTCTGTTCAAAAATAAGTTTGTTATCATTAATTTGATCGCATGCATAAACTAAAATTAAATAGCTAATAAATCATATGTTATAATTTTAATTGGTTTATAACTTCTTTGTTGGGTGTTGACTAAAGAAAGACTTCCATCTGGGCATACGGTGGAGAAACTAAACATTACAAGAATAAAAAAAATGGTAGGAACTAAAAAAAAACGCAATATTTGTAACTTTTGAAGAAAATTGGGGAGACAATTTGCTCAATTGCTGATGCTAGTTACTTCACAATTCCATTTGTACAGTACCGTGAACGAAGAAATAACAATGAAAATATACTAATTAAGAAGAAAAGAAGAACCTACAAAGGTCAATAGATCCTCCACGTTCTCCCCACGACGAATACTAGTGTTTTATTTGGCCACTTACAATCTCAAGAACCAATACACCAAAACTAAAAACATATCTGATTTTGCTGAAAACTGACCATACATTGCATCTCAGGTATCATATATCTACTGCATGAACCACAAACAAGTTTAATTACTCATAAATTTTATGAAACTTTTCAGGATAATGTAAAATACATTAATTGACAGTAGATTAAAATTAAGCTTCTTTAACAATATGTTGACTTTGGTAATAAATATTTTAAAAATTAATCAATAATGATTACTCAATTAATTGATAGTATAAGTGTTTTTTTTTTTTAACATACGGTAAGCTTCTTTTAAACTCACGGCACTCAATTATCCAACAACTCGGTATGATTTTTTTTTTAATTTTATAACTGATATTTTTCTTTGACTGTGTCCCTTGTTCATATTCATATGATTTTAAATTATTCTCTAATTTTTATTCTAGTAATAAAATTCAAGTTATTAATTTATGAGTAAAATATATTTTTGGTTCTTTTAAAAAAATCAACTTTAATCTTTCAAAAATATAAAAAGTCTTATTTTTATCATTCTATTTTAAAAATATTCCACTTTTAATTTTGAAAGTGTATTTCTGACAATTTATAACTGTTATTAAATGTTAACTATAATTACTTTTTTAAGAATCAAAAGTAAAATATTTTAAAATTAGAACGACAAAAATAAGCAAAAATTTCAGAAGACTAAAGTCAAATTAAAACTTCTTTAAAGAGAAAAACATATATTACTCCTAATTTATTCTCCAATTTCTTTAATGTGGCAAACATTTTTTGATAACTTTGACTGAAAAATTACATCTTTCTCCTAAAATTTTTGCAGCAAAAAACTACTGTATGAATTGACTTGTCACAAAAGTATTAGCCTCCATTCATTCCTTTACTAGTCTGGGAATGCGAAAGTGTGGTGCTTTTTCGTGGGCTCATTAAGAGATATGATGTGGCGGTAGATATGCTTGGTTTGGACTTTGGATAACCGCGGGTCATAAATATTGTTTAGCGGTTTTACATTTTGGATGATCTATTGTATTTTCTTTGTCTGATTCTTTTAAAATTTTTAGATATATTAGTTATTATATTTTTATTTAATATTTTTTTTCTCAACTATTAATAAAAATAATTAAATGAATAGAAAAATAAGAAAAATCATTTTAAAATAATAATATAATTAACTAATAAATTCAATATAATTAATTAAACTATGTTAACCTTTTTATATATACAATAAATAAATCGTCTATGTATTTGCAATTGAGTCTTATATTGCATCATGTATGAGTTTGTCTTATTAATCCTAAGAGAAAATCGAGTTCTATAATCATATATATAGACTAATAGAATTTAGATAATTATCTTATTTTAAATTTTATCATTATTATGTTTAATGTATTATTTTTTATTTTTCTTTTATATCATTTATGTATAAAATTAAAATTTTAGCATTTTTAATTAAAAGTTAGTAATTAAATTATACTAAAATATATAAATATACCTAATAAAACTATAAAAATTAAAATTACAATTATATATAATTCCTGTCCCCTAGACTTGCAGTAGACTATTGTTTGTAGTTCAAAAATATGAAATGTAATTCGGTTAGGATTATTAACTTCTTCAAGAGTTGTTTAATAAGTAATACTAACTTTCTAGCATTTCGTTCTAAATCATCTTATGTTAAGATATGATATAGATATATGTGGATACATTTTTTGTGTGTGCATATACGTTGATACATAATAAAAATAGGATTGTAAAGTTAAAAGTAAAATGAAAAATATTTACCTAAAGTTAATTGTTATGTATTTAAATCAATTTAAAAATTAAAATTGATTTTCTAAATTTATATTTTCCTTTTTGAGATAAATCCACCGTATCAAGCAAAGTCAGTTGTTTAAAATAACTGACTTAAAATGTGCCAACTCCTTAGACTTTCAAAGTGTGTTGTTAAAAAGAACTGACTTAAAATGTGCCTGCTCCTTAGCCTTTCAAAGTCAATTGTTTAAAATAACTGACTTAAAATGTGCCAGTTCCATAGACTTTCAAAGTCAGTTGTTTAAAATAACTAACTTAAAATGTGTCAGCTCCTTAGCCATTCAAAGCCAGTTGTTTAAAAGAACTGACTTAAAATGTCTATGCTGCCTTTACTTTCAAAGTTGGTTGTTTAAAAGAACTGACTTAAAATGCACCTGTTCCCTAGCCTTTCAAAGTCGGTTGTTTAAAAGACCCGACTTAAAATGTCCAGGCTGCCTTGCCTTTCAAAGTTGGTTGTTTAAAAGACTCGACTTAAAATGTGCCCACTCATGGTCTTTCAAAGTCGATTTTTCATAAAAACCGTCTTTGCAGTGACCTTTTTTAAATCGGTTATTTTAATAACCATCTTTAAAGTTGTAAACAAAAAAAAAAAAAAGAAATTGGCATTCAAAGACGGTCTCAAGAGAATCGATGTTGTTTTATGCTTTCTTTCAACGTCTTCTGAAACAAAGTCGATTGTATGTGTTTAATGACCAACTTTTTATGTGTTTAATGACCAACTTTGTATGTATATGTTGTAGTAGTGGTTATAGTGAGAGTTATCTTCCTAACAACAATGGCTACCTAAAAGCCAATTAGGGTGTGAAGATATTCAAACACCCCTCAAAAGTCAAAACAACTATTCTTTTGTCGGAAGCGATATTCATGCATCAATTCCACATTTATTTTTCCTCTATAGGAGTTTTTAAATTATTGCACACTAGCATTAAAAAGCTACCGCACTTGCTAATTTTCCCTCTTCTCAGCCAATGAGAAAAGAATACAAAATGCAGAGGAAACAAAACACAGATATATCATCACAACCTATGACAAATTATAGAAAAAATGTTGGAAATAGGAAAATTAGTATTAATAAATAATTTTTATCAGTAATTTAGTACCCGACATCTTATTTGTTCATTTGTTGAAACTTATTAGATGCAAAATACCATACACTGCACATTGGCAGAAGAATTGAATTTGTTTATTCTGAATCGACTATGTTTATGATAACCACCACTATTATCAAAATCTAGCGAGGATATGGCTCAGTAATTGAAGCCTCATTGACCGATTCCTGAGCTGATCTTGTTTGTTTCGGAATTAAACTCCCATAGTTGCATGTTTGAAAGGTTTCCAGTTCTACTATCCACATAAAATGCAGGTTCTAAAGGTTGTGGGAGAGTGAGAGAATGGCTATTAAGCTCGAGTACAATGGAAGCCATGGTGGGTCTGGCAGCTACATTGTCTTGAACGCAGAGTAACCCAATGTGGATGCATCTCAATATTTCATTTCGTGAACCGTTGTTTAATGTGGGATCTATTATATCTGTAGCTCTTCCTTCCCTCCAGCTTCTCCATGCCTGCATGAATTTACTCAGTTACATATATGATGTTAGATTCCTTTTCATAGTAATGTAGTTAACACGCAAGCTTTTCTGATTTCATACTTCTATCAACAAGGAAGATAAACGGAAAGAAAATGATGACTTACAAAACTCAGTAGATCCTCTATATTCTCTCCACGACGAATGCCACTGTTTTTCTGGCCAATACAACCTCAAGAACCAATACACCAAAACTAAAAACATCCCACTTCTCTGAAAACTGCCTATGCATTGCATACTCAGGTGCCATATATCCACTGCATTACAATGTTAAATTATATATTTTATAAAAGCGACTTGTAAATGGAAGTCATATACTCATATTGTATTCTCTTACTTAATTTTTCAGTGGAAATCGTCAACCAAATCACGACTTTCTTATGTTTTTTTCGAAGACCTATATGGTTTACACTTCATTTCTTTTAAGTGAAAGTCATAAAAAGTAAATACCAGTTTACTTTTCAATATTTTTTTAAAAGAAGTCATAAATTAAAATACGACTCTGATTTTTTTTTATTATTTATGTATAGAAGTCATAACTTAAAACACGTTTCTCATTTTTAGTTTTTTTTTATATATAAAAGTCGTGAAACGAATCACCACTCACGCTTTTTTAAACAAAAAATATTTTCACATCCTAGATGAGTTTGCTTTTTTGTTTAACAATATATGATAATGTTAATTATGTAGTTTAATATAAATTTAATATATTCTTATTAATTAATTTTATTATAATATTTAACTATATCTTTATATAGTTTTAATAATTACAAATGTCATATAATTGATTAATATGTAATGTTATTATAATTATAAATAATGTTCATAAATATATTTATTGTATAAAAATATTTGTTGGTTAATATATAATGTTATTAATTATAATATAATAATAATAATAATAGCATTTTCATAATTTTTAAACAAACATAAAAATGTTTGTTTTTATCCAAGTATTTTGGGAAATAAAAGAAAATGATGCGAAACAAACGCATCCTAAATAAGAAAACGTAACAAAGAAAAAAAAATTAGAAATATATTGAGGACTGAAATGATTGAAAGGACATAAATATCCTACCACAGAAGAAGAATCGTAAACGCATGAATCTAGCTTCCTGTTTCTGTATTTGAATTTGTAAACGCAATTAATGAGTTCCGTCTCCATCAGACACCATTCCAAGAAGTTGAATGGACACAGCTTCTTCAATTAATTAATAGCTGCCGCTCATTTCAAAAGCAAATTAATACTACTTATAAGGACGTCTCACTTTTCAATAAAATCTCTTTTTCTCTTTATATAACATCTTCAAATATATATTTCCTTTTCCCATATTCCTTGAATGTTCCAATTGAATGTTTCAAAGACGCCACCTATTAAAATATAAAGATATAAATATATGTTAGGTCCTGAATAAGTTGTCATAAAAAATAAAATTAATGAGAAATAAAATGAAAATATTTTTGGAGGATAATAAATGAGAGATATTCCTAAAACTTGTTTCAATTGCCCCAACTATAATACGTGTTAAAATGAAAATCACATACAAACAAAAATAAAATTATGGATTGCGTTTAACATAGATTTTCTTTCCTTTCAATGCATTTAAATTGTCTTTGTTTAAGCTTTTTTCTTTCCTTTCTTCTCAACGTTAAAATTTAAATTATAATATTCTTCACTAATTTTGCCTAATTTTTTAATTATGAGATTTATCACAATAGCTAAATAATTAACAACTTAGGCACAAAATATATATTAATTATTCATATAATATTTGAATTCAATCCTTAATATAAATATTTTTTTATCACTTTTATTTACCTTTTAATAGAATTTTGGATTATTCACATCTTTTTCTTCCAGTAAATGAGATGGTTAAGAAAAAAAAACTTAATCACAAAATTTAATAATTTATATTAATTAAAAAAGAGAGTACCTTCTTAACTGTGGAGTTTATTTATTATTATTATTATTATATAATTTCTAAACAAAATAAATACATGTGTTTACATCATAGAAAACTATTCGTTTCTGATTGAAAACTAGTTCCCTTCTCAGTTTTTAACTGTGTATTCTGTGTTTGTCTTCCCTCTTCTGTCTTTACCCACTTCTGTCCTAATCGGCTCTGCGAGCACGGTTTCTATCAAAGTTTTTAATTATGTTTAGCGGAAATGCAAGAAGTTTCACGAGATTATGATTTACTTATTTTAAGTTTAAATGGTAAAATATTCACGTGCGATAAAACTAGCTCTGAATATATACTACTTTCATTATTTTTTACATAATTTTTTAAAATAAAATAAAATCTTTTTACAACCTAAACGTAAATGCAAATTTAAATTAAAGTGAAGCAAATAATAATTTTCTTTAAATACTTTTCAAATCTAAAATCTATTTTTATTTTTTAACCTTTGACTGAATAATCATGTCTTTCCCCTAAATCTTTAGCAGCCAAAAATAAATAGTCCCTAATCCGAATGCATTGACTTGTCACAAAGTATTAGTCTCCATTTATTACTTTAGCTGGGCATGCGGTAGTGTGTTGGTTCTTCGTGGGCTCATTATGGATTATGGATTAGTGATACCGCAATCCTTGCATGTCCGTTAAAATATTATTTTTCGTTCATTATAATTTAATATTATTTTATTTTGATGTATTAAATTTTAAAAATCATTTTAATCTTTTATATTTTTTTAAATTTTATTTTAATCTTTTATATTTTTTAAAGTTTCATTTTAATCTTTTATATTTTTAATGTTTCATTTTAATATATTAAGTTTTGAAAGTTTTATTTTGATATTTTATATTTTTAAAATTTTCATTTTGATTATTTATATTTTTGAAAATTTTATTTTAATCATTTCTTCTGATTTTCATTAATTAGTATTCTGTTAATTTTTAGATTTTCAAATAATTAATTTAAAATAGTAAATGCTAAAAATCAAAGTAAAATCCAAAATCATCACCATGACATTAGATCTAGAGCTTTTCATTACCATCAAGAACCAATGTTCGAATATATATATTGGTGTTAGGTAATGGTGTGACTATGGGGTTGTGCGCCCGTGATGTTTGGTGGAAGAAGGTTTCAAATCTAAGTTGTTTATTAATTATGGATGTAATGCTATAGAAGTTATTGATCTAAGTGGATGATGGTTCTAGTATTATATTGTGATGGTTTTGGAGTTTGCAACAAAGGTGAAAAAAGTAGGTGTGGTTGAATGCATTTTAAATATAATGATGATTTTAGTTATTATTATTTTAAATTAATTATTTTAAAATTTAACATATATATGACTAAATTCAATAGTGTTTTTTTTCCATATAAAGCAATCTGTATCAAATCAAAGTATAGCATATAAAACAATCTAATCAAAGTATAGTCAAATACTGATATTTGTGCTTTGTAAAAAAAAAAAGTACTGATGTTTGTTTTAAACACGGATAGGAAAGGTACGTAGTATAATACTTTACTCAAATTCTATCCATTTTGTGATTCTTAAACAACGATAAGGAAATTATATGTTTATATTTTTATATACTTTTAAAAGTATATATTTTGCCAGTTTTGATGTAAATGAATAAGGTATAAAATTATTTTAGATAATTTTTATACTAGATAAATTACGGATAGGAAAGGTACGTAGTATAATACTTTACTCAAATTCTATCCATTTTGTGATTCTTAAACAACGATAAGGAAATTATATGTTTATATTTTTATATACTTTTAAAAGTATATATTTTGCCAGTTTTGATGTAAATGAATAAGGTATAAAATTATTTTAGATAATTTTTATACTAGATAAATTACGGATAGGAAAGGTACGTAGTATAATACTTTACTCAAATTCTATCCATTTTGTGATTCTTAAACAACGATAAGGAAATTATATGTTTATATTTTTATATACTTTTAAAAGTATATATTTTGCCAGTTTTGATGTAAATGAATAAGGTATAAAATTATTTTAGATAATTTTTATACTAGATAAATTACAACAGTATAATTAAAGTAGTTTCTAAATATAAGTGGAATGTATATTTAATAAGCTTATATACTAGATAAGTTAATTTTAATTAAACCGACTTATAAGTTATTAAAATAAATTTTATCCAATATTTATAGAGAACAAATCAACGTTTTAAGAGCAATCAGCTGCAATAATAATAATAATAATAATAAAAAAAGGCATTTACTCATAGTCATAACATAGTATTTCGGCTTGAATACGGATTAGCTTATATTATGTCAAGCAAAAAAAATACGGAAATTTATATAAGGTAATGTTACCCCCACAATATTTTTTTGAAATGATTTTTAGGAGAAAGATGAGAAGAGAAGAATAAAGAAAAGTGTAAGCTGAGATATTCAAAATAATATAAAGAGGGAAAGAATAAAGAATGATGAAAAATACGGTAAAATTTAACAATGAAAATAACATTATTCGTCTAAATATATGCTTTACTAACCAGACATCACGTCGCGCCAACAAATTAGACAACTTTCAAGATATTGTATTTTATTTTAGGGTTCTTTTTTAACCAAATAAGCAAATGACTATCACCTTATGATCAAAATCTAGCGAGGATATGGCTCAGTAATTGAAGCATCATCTACTGAATATTCAATTGATTTATTTGTGGATTTTGTTGATCTTGTTTCCCTTGAATTATACTCTGTTGACCATGCGTCAGGAAGGCTTCTAGTTTTACTATCCACAACAAACGCAGGTTCTGAAGGTACCGGGAGAGTGAGAGAGTAGCTATTAAGCATGAGCACAACAGAACTCATGCTTGGTCTGGCACCCACATTTTCTTGAACACATAATAATCCAATGTGAATGCATCTCATTATTTCATTTTGCGAACCCTCGTTTAATGAGGGATCTACAATATTTGTAGGTGTTCCATTCTTCCAGTTTCGCCATGCCTGCATGAATTTGCTCAGTTAAAGATGTTAGTTACTTCATAGAATTCATTTCTATAGTTGTTATGTGAAGGAATAAATAATTTTCCAATCCTATTATAATAACAAGGAAGATATAGTGAGAAGTAAAGAAAGACTTGCCAAATTCAATAGATCCTCCACGTTCTCCCCACGACAAATACCAGTGTTTTTTTGGCCACTTAAAATCTCAAGAACCAATACACCAAAACTAAAAACATCTGATTTTGCTGAAAACTGACCATATATTGCATACTCCGGTGACATATATCCACTGCATGCCAACCACAAGCAAGTTTAATTACTCATATATTTTGACACTTTTCAGGGCAATGTAAAATATTTTACTCGGCAGTTGATTAAAAGTAAGCTTCTAAAACAATAAATTATGGTATATTCTCAAACATACTAGGTTCCAACAATTCTATTTGTATTTGCGTGTGTCTGATCCACGTGAACCAATCTTGCCATCCCAAAATCTGATATCTTAGGATGCATCTCTTCGTCCAAGAGAATGTTACTTGCTTTGAGGTCTCTATGTATAATTCGTAATCGAGAATCCTCGTGGAGGTAGAGAATGCCTCGAGCGATACCTTCAATGATTTTGTAGCGCCTTTGCCAATTCAATTGTGTTTTCTTAATTGGATCTATATACACCAAAACCATATGAATGTTAAACCAATTTTGGCACTCAGTATGTCTTGAACCAAAACTAAATTAATAGACATATAATAACAATCTAATTTTGCAGATATTCAAACTTACCAAATATGAAGTAATCAAGGCTTTTATTAGGAACATATTCATAGACAAGCAACCTTTCTCTTCCTTCCAAACAGAAACCAAGTAGCCTAACTAAATTTCGGTGTTGAAGCTTTGCCATTAAAAGCACTTCATTCTTGAATTCCATATCTCCCTGCCCAGAATCCCTTGACAATCTTTTGACAGCAATTACTTGTCCATTGGAAAGCCGGCCCTGAACATATATCAGTCAAGGATAATAAATCTTTGTTGGACAAGTTACATGATATATCATTTCCATGAAGAGGTTATCTGAATGAAAAGTATCATCTTACGCTGTAAACCGCTCCAAACCCGCCTTCTCCAAGTTTATTAGAATCATCGAATTCATTTGTAGCAACTCGAATGGTGTCAAAATTGAATTGCAATGACTCAGCAATGGTAATTTCATCTTCATGACTATCTTCTCCTCTTTTAACTTCACATGGACGAGGAGTCGAGAAACCGGGTAAAATTAGCGAGTATTTAGATATGATAAATGAATGCG
This sequence comes from Glycine tomentella, assembly GCA_007407185.1. NCBI lineage: Eukaryota > Viridiplantae > Streptophyta > Magnoliopsida > Fabales > Fabaceae > Glycine > Glycine tomentella. Next base: position 1,104,935 of record PYAF01003201.1, read on the forward strand.
AGCAAAAAATAACATCTAGAGATATAATTTCTCAATAAAAAATCAGATTGAAATTTCTAAATTGATTTCCCGTTACCTAGCTACTAGCTAGAAGCAATTTGAGCAACACACACTTTGAACTATGGAAAATTTATTGACCGTTGTCTGCAAAATGAATTGTATCTCGCTTTATTTAACAAAAGGACCACTGTAAGGTTTGTCAGAAAGTTCAGTTGTGATTTATGTTAGACTATTACTGTCCCCTTAAATTCTAAGACTATGTTTTATAACATATGACGGTAAATCCAAGTTTAGAGCCTTAAACTTACTTTCTATTTTTTTTCTTGGCTTCCTCACTGTTAGATAAATGCAGAAAAGACCGAGCGCTAAAACAACACTAGCAACTGGGACTGCTACGGCAATGATAGTTCGTGATGCCTTGCTCTTTCCTGCACTTGCTGCACAAATAAGAATCGTCAGAGCACCGATTAAGATTAATAAAATATCCAAAAGTCCAACATGAAGCCCGAATTTTGAAATTTTATTACCGTATAAAACTGCAGACAAATTTTGAACACAAACACTTACTTTCCCTTCAGCAAATGAATAAGTAAAACAACCCCTTACAAACAGGAAAACGTTGAAATAAAAATGAAAAGTGGACCATTATGTCAACTCCGAGGTTCTGTTTGGGTGGTTCTATTGTAATTTTTAAGATGTAAGCAATTTGAGCAATAGAGTGAGAAATACCTTGTGATTTTGAAGAAGTTTTGTTGGTAGACGGTGATGGTGGCGGGGTCGGTGGCGGGGTCGGTGGCGGGGTCGTTGTCGGTGGTGGTGCATCTGGGTCTAATCTAAGTGTTGGTCCGTAGTAAGGGTAGGGGTCAAATCTAAATCTACAACTGGGTTTTAAAACAGTGCCTCCAGCATGTCCACTACAACAATCTATGAGTGATGCCATAGATTCCATCAAGCAGTTAGTGCATTCTTCCGATGACAAATCAGGAGTGCACTGCGTTTGACCGTTTATGGTTTGAAAATTCGGAGCAAAGGTAGTGCCCGTAGCATATTTACGACGAGAGTCACCCGATGCAGCTTTGCGTGTTAAATTCGTCATCCAGCTCTCTACCACTGCGTTGAACTGATCCACCGAACCCGTTACGTTTGTTATCAAGTAGAGTATCTGCATAGGTTCATTTTGCACGGTGCTAAATATAGGGCGGTTAGAGTAGCGTAGCAAGCACTCTCCTCTCCAGTGAATAGCCTCTTTCTGGTTTGGACAAAGCTGTGTGAGGTTGCCTCTGGCAACGTTAAGGCATCTGAGGCAGTCATCCTGGTTTTGATCACCTGTACAGAGCCCAATGGTGTATACTTTGTCTGTGCCTTGACCATATGAGAGATTGTAGAAACCGTAGTTGATTTCTGTGTGGGAAGAGAAACTGGATAAGAGGGTGTTGAGGTTGTTGTGGTAGGTGCTGTTTATTGTGTAGTTGCCTCTGCTGTTATCACATGTCTGGGCACTGGTTTGTGATGTGATTATGATAAAGAGACAACAAACAAAGTAAAGGAGCCCAAAAGAAACACCAGCCATTTACGGAATTGAAGCTTTACATGATGGATGAGCCTTTTGTTCGGAGGAGTGTGAACCGTTGACCAACTATTCATTCAAGTCTTTTAGACTAGGAAAGAAAGGTGATGCCGTATGTAGTACTTCTGAACTCACCACATCTCTCTTATCCAACTTCTCAATCTAGATTCTTTTTTTTTTTTAGGGGTCCCTTGTTCATATATAAGATTTTAAAGTATTATCTAATTTTTATTCTAATAATACTATTCGAGTTATTAACTTGTGAGTAAAATATTTTTTTTGTTCTTTTAAAAAAATTAATTCAACTTTAATCTTTCAAAACAAAATTTGTCCTATTTTCATCATTCTGATTTTAAAATATTTCCTTTTTAATTCTAAAAATGTATTGTCTCAAAATAACTATTATTAGCTGTTAATTATAATTATTTTGAGAATCAAAAGTAAAATATTTTTAAATTAGAGAAACAAAAAATAACCCAAACTTTTTTAAAGACTACAGTCGAATTTAAAATTCTTTAGAGAGATAATATATATATATATATATTTTTTTTTTTAACTTCTTTGAGGGTGACAAATTTTTTTTTTTGGCCAAAAATTTTTGCAGCCAAAAGATAAATACTGCCTATCGTATGTATTGACTTGTCTCAAAAGTATGGTCTCCACTCATTGTTTACTATTGAACACGCGATAGTGTGATGCTTTTTTGTGGGCTCATTAAGAAATACGGAGATAATGAATTTTTAATCAATTGATTGAGAGTATAAGTTTTTTAACACTGGACTAGGTGTTTTTCTTTCTATATATTATAGATGTATATAGAAATTAAACTCTTTATAATAAGTTTTATTAATTACTATTTCAGTTTAGTTTTCATGTTTGATACTGTAAAAAATTCAATGAAGTTTGTAGTTTATTCATCATAAAAATGAGATTAAAGAATCCCATTGTAAATGATTGGCACGGTTTAAAAAAATTGCACCAACCATCTTTAAATATATAAAAATGCACTAATAATTTATGTTAGATTGTTTTATCTTATTTTTACTTAAAGTGAGTTAGAAAACCTCTGAATTAATTCTTAATATGTGTGAGTGTAGTTACAAACAGTTTCTCTTGTATGAAGATGGTACAATGTGTGCGTTTTGGCTCTGTATAGCTGGCTCAAGGGTGAATAATCCAACTTTTTTCGTTACTCCGTACATGTGCATCATTTTCAATTTTGACCATTTTGTATTATATTTATATATATTCCAGGTTATTTTAGTTTTGGCACTCTTGTTGACTTGAAGGATTAATTATTAGTGGATAATGCGTTGAGGGCCTGGTTGTATAGTAATATATAGTTTTGGAAAAAGTAAATGATACGCTATGTGTATTATGTCTATTTTATTTAACATATCTTATTCGACACTTAAGTTGGAGGCTATGTATACCCATCATTATTGATTATCCGCATATCTTATTATTATTATTATTATTATTATTATTATTGATTAATTAGATTATCAATTTGCAGGCTATATATATATCATGTTTATAAAAAAAATTAAATAAATTTAAAATAAGACGCTTATTTTTTAAAAAAATCTTCTTAATTAATTTTTTTTTTTAAAAAAAAACACATTTAATTAAGACGCCAAAAGTCTTAAAACTGTCTTAGTTTAAATTTATTTTATTTTTTTAAAAAAATATTTCTAATACAATTATGGCCTAATCCATCCTAAAAGCTTTTAAACAAATTTAACATAAAATCTAAGACAGTTTTGGACAAAAATCGTCTTAGAGTGGTGATATTCTAAGACAGTTATGACATAAAACCATCTTAGAAGCTTTTAAAAAAATTTCAACATGAAATCTAAGATAGTTTTGAATCAAAATCGTCTAGAAATGGTGACATGTAAGATAGTTATGGTCTAAAATGGTCTTAAAAGCCTTAAAAAAACATTTAATATGAAATCTAAGATGGTTGTTAGCTAAAACCGTCCTAGATTTCATGTTTTAATTTTTTTTTAAAAGCTTCTAAGACAGTTTTTTGGACCAATCGTCTTAGTATCTTTTGATACAAAGATGGTTCAATAATCAATGTCAAAAGTCTTATCTTTCAACGACACTCACTATAAAGACGATTTTTAAACCGACATCGAATGAGTTAAATAACTGATGTAAAAAGCGTTGTTTGTAGTAATGTTGTTTTATGGATCTAATTTGATTTCTTAATTTAATTCTTCACAGTGGTCTTCTGGAAGAAAAATAGTTGAATGGATTCTTTAATTAAACAAACTTGATGAATATGATTCAAACAAAAGATTTACTTTGGGATGGAGTCTAACATACGCAAGTGAAATGTTTTTCACACGATATAAAAATTATCTTATATCCATTAGATTTTTTTTAAACTTTAAATCTATGGTTCATAATTTTCTTCTTTTTTCTTGTTTACTCTATTTTTCCAATTTTGTCCTCCCTTCTCTCTTCTTCTTCGAGCCCTACCAGAACGACAATAGAATCGTCGTCGCCGCTGTATCACCCCCTTAGTCCTTCCCTCTCAATCTTGATGTCGACGATTTTAAGGTACCTACCTTTGCTTTTTCACTAATTTCAGCTTAAACAAAATTTCGGTTTCGATTGAAGGAACTTGCTTGTTGTTGTTGCTGTGTTAAGGAGGCTTCTCGTTTGATGTGTTGTTTGGGAACCTTGTCAACGAGCTTCTTCTGACGTTCAAATTGGAGGAATCAGATTTGAACGATGGAGATGCTCTCCCGAATGGCCATCTTCGCATGCCATCCACCAATGGGTCCAATTTAAAAGCAAAATAAATGCAACCCAGAGTTCTCAAATTGGAAAAAAAAACATGCAAGCCTCTAGTTGGTGACAACGACATAGTGGAGTGGTGGCGGCGGTAACACGGTGCAATTGCCTGTAGTGGAGAGATGGTGGTGCATGGTGGTAGAGGATAGAAGCAAATTTGGGAGAGAGAAGAGAGGTAAAAGAAAATGGCAAATAGGGGAAGACAATAGAGGTAAAGGGAAACAAAAAGAAAAAAGAAAAAAATTGGAACCGTATAATGAAAATTAAAATGAATCTAACGATGAAGAATTCTATCGCATGATACGAAAAAACGTTTTACTTGTGTATGCTAGACTCCGTCTTAATTTGGACTGAGTTTATCTTTTTATGTTTTGAATTGTAAGTTGGTTGTGATTATGTGATCACTTATGCACATTTAATTTCATTAACAATTGAAAAATAAAGGAAATTCTCTTTCTCTCTCACATTTTCAAGTAGGGGATGGCAGCAGTTATTCATGAACAAATACACAAAAATGGAAAGAAGAATTTGTTTAGAATGTCAAGAACCTTCAGTTCAGATATTTAGGCCTGATAATCAAAAAAGCCTATTATAAATAAATAAGTTAATAACATAAGTTCAATGTTGTAAAAAATTGAGATTTTAAGTGAGATCAGGATTTGGGAAATAAAAGGTAGTAACTAAATATGTAAAATTACAGTTAAGGGTGAAAGGTCATGTTTTCTTGAAGCACTTATGAAGATTTTTTTTCTTCTTCTTTAATCTTTGTTGTCTTTTGATGATAATAAGGATACGAGAACGATGTTATATAATGGCGAACCTCCCGTCGAGCATTTTTATGTAAACTATAGATATTTGATTTGAAGATTTTTAATAAAATTATTTTTTTCTTTAATTTATGTTTTCTAACCATTAGAGCACTAATTAGTACCACTTTTTTTTTTTAAAAAAAAACACACACACACACACACATAATTTCCGATGAAATCGTTTTCTTTTGCAAATCGCGTGGAATAATGCATCCGTAAGTGTGCTTGTGTCCACAAATTAGTATTAGATGATATCCAAAGTCCAAACGACCTTTTCCACTCTCTTTTGTCTACTTTGAGCCACAATGTTGAGATAAACAAGGAACCATCCCAAGAAAACAGTTCCAACTCAGCTGTGTGTTAAAAAGTAAGAAAATGAGAATTTGCTTTTGAGTTCTTTGTATATTTTGTTTTTTAAATACTCGTTTTGAAAATAAGTTTCAAATTTTGATAGATTTTGGGTGAAAAAATATTTGGTAAATAGTGCAAAATTGTTTCAGAAAACAATTTCTAAAACTAACCAAAAAGCTAAAAAAAAGTTATAAAAAAAGTCCGTAGCCTTTTCTTTTTTCACTTTTTTATTCATGGGCCAGATAGCTTCCACTAATGCTATATTTGTTTTGCTTATGGAAATAATATACCGTAGACGAAATTAGGGGTGGATTATTTGGTACCAACAATTTAGAAGGGAAAAATTCTCTCTTGATAGACAGAAAAAATATAATTAATTCTTTTTATAAAAATAATAATTTTAGTGAATTTTTTTAAGCACAAAAATCATTTTTCTAACAAAAAATTGATTTTCTTTTACACAAAAAATATTATTTCTCACATATTTCTCTTAAACCAACCAACACAACATATCATTTTATTTATATTTTATTTCTTATTTTTTAATTATATCTTTTCTATTTTCATTTATTTTATTTTTCTTCTCTAAATCAAACACAATATGATAAAGGGAGAAGTTCAGAGTTTTAAAGGGTCTATCTTTTATTCCAAAAAATACAAAAGAAAATAAATAAATCTATACTACAAATTCAGAAAATAAAACAGACAAATGTTTCATTCTAAAATTTATTTATTTGAAAAATAAGTTAAAATATATATAAAAAGTGACTAAAAGTTCCCCAAAAAAATAGATATTTTAACGAATTCTAAAAAATGGATAGTAAAGAATACAAATTAGTTAGTGATCATAAGTTCTCAAAAAGCATGTTCATTTTATTTTAATCTTTCATTTAAATATAATTTGGCAATTTGTGTTTATGTTCACACAAGAATTATTATTTCACCCACATGTCGTAGCTACACAGCACATATATGGCGTAGCAACTATCAAGAAGTGATAACTTTTCTTATTAGTAAGAAATAGAAATCATAAATATGTGTTATATATAATCTTATATTAATGGTTAATATTAAAAAATATTTAGTGATTAAATGACCACTTAAAAGATTCACATATAGTTTTGTTTTAATTTTGACTATTCATATATGATATAGTAGTCTATATTTGTAGTTGTCATTTCTAATAATAAAAAATGTTCCCATTTCTCCATATATATATATATATATATAATATGTTAATAACTTGTATTTTTAGAACTATTAAGTTTATAATGTACAAATGTTAATATGATTTTCAATGTATTTATTAATATTTTTTTAAAATTTTATATAAACATATGTTAGTGTATATATTCAACTAATTTTATTTTCATACATGTCTTGTATATTTTTAGTTTATATGAAGGTATATTGTTTAAAAAAAATATTATTTTTATAAATATATTTGTATTTATATATGTGCATAATTTTAATAATGATAATAATTTTTTAATTATTATTCTTTTCTACTGAAAATATGTTTCCATAGAAGAAAGAAATAACTAAAACTGTTTAAAAGAAAATAAAATAGATATTTGTAAATAATGAACTTATATTACTACCATAAAAAATGACAATTAATATAAAAAACAATATGATGATGCTTACGTAATAATGCTTTATAAAAAATATATTTTGATACATTATATAAATAATTATATATATATATATAAATATATATAATATAGGGTGTGGTTCCCTTAAAAAAAATATAGGGTGTGATTTTCATACTTAGTTTTTCATAATAGATAATGAGATAAAAGCATAAAATCAGGATTCTCTCTTATTTTATGAAAAAAAAAAGAGGCAAATTTGACGAAATTAACATGAAATTTCATTCCCATTCTGCTACACGGGCAAATTGAACAAAACATCCGAATCATTTGACCGGAAAAATCGAAGACTGGGAATACATCATGTTTTTTAAAAGTTGAATATACCAACAATCATACTTTTGTTTTTTGACCAAAAAAGCTCATACTTTTTTCTTTTTTACCACAAACGCTCATACTTTTTTTTTTTTGGACCAAAAACGTTCATACTCATTGACTGGAAAATCATTTGGAAATTGGAATTATTACAATTTACACAACCTACTACGTGAAAATGAAGACAAAATAATCGTGACTCACTGCTTCATTGGCTGCGGTCCTCTGGCTACTTTCCTCAGCTAGGCCATAGCCATTACACTATATATAGAACTGCAAAAACCATAGCATGTATACTACATCCATCCGTGGCCTAGTGCTATTGCTATCGAAGAATAAGATTAACAAAATAGTCCATATGGCTTCCTTCAAGTTTCTCTACCTCTTTATCCTTCTCACCTTGATCAATTTCGTAACCACTATAGCACAGTTCGACCGTAATGATCAGAACCACTTTTGTTCAGACAACCTAACCACTCCAAACAGCACCTTCCAATTGAACTTGAAGAGCCTTTTGTCTTATTTATCTTCCAACGCCACAGCGAACAAGCAATACTACAACACCACAGTTGGCAGTAGAAACCACTCCGACAGTACTGTCTATGGAATGTTCATGTGCTGGGGTGACTTACCCCCTCAGCTTTGTAGCCAGTGCGTCGCAAATGCAACCAAAGACATACTCTCCGATTCATATCCAAATTGTTCCTTGTCCACAGATGCCCGGATTGAGTACGGAGACTGCATGATTCGCTTTTCCAACCGTTCTTTCTTCTCTACCCTTGACTCAAGTTTTTCCTTCGCTTATTGCCCCAGTTCCGATGCGCCTGACAAAACAAACTGGATGAGTGTGCTTTCCAAAACGATTAACGACGCCGCTGATGAGGCAGCGAATTCGACTGTTGGTGCAAAGAAGTATGCCACAAAGGAAGCAAGGATTTCTGGAGGATTTCAGAGCCTTTACTGTGAGGCACAGTGCACACCTGACCTCTCACCCCAAGATTGTCGAAAATGTCTAAATGCTTCCATAGCGTATGCTCAACAGTCTTGTGAAGGTTTAGCGACGCCTGTTTCCACTCGCAGCTGTAGCATTAGGTTCGATTTGTACCCTTTCTATCGCCCCAGTACCGCTCCGGCACCAACAGGAAAGGTTTCCGCAAATTTTTCCAACACAGACTCACAACCTCCTGCTTATCTTTCACACAATTGTTCCAGCAACGAAACCATGATCACCACGGACCGCGCTTTTCTATCGAATCTCAAGTCCCTTCTCTCTTCCTTGTCTTCCAATTTCACCACCAAAACCGGTTTTTTCAAGACCACCGTCGACACGGTGAGTGGACTCTTCATGTGCCGCGGGAAACTTTCCACTATTCTCTGTCAGCAATGTGTCCTAAATGCGGCCCAACGAATATCCTCAGAGTGCCCCTCCTCCAAAGAGGCCATCATTTGGTATAATCACTGCTTGCTTCGCTATTCCAATAATCTCTCACCCCTGATCTCAGTGGACACAATTCCAACCTATCAAAATTTTAGAATTGTCAATACTTCCAATCCCAACCAGCTGCAAAGCTTCTTCACTTGGACTATGGTGAATACTTTATCTGAAGTGAAGTCCGTGATAGAGGACAGTACCATTAAGAATTATGGAACAAAAGAAGTAAAACTGAATGATCAGCAAACCCTCTATACTCTTGCTCAATGTACGCCAGATCTATCTAATGACGATTGTGGCAGCTGTTTAGACAAGATTTTCAAATACGAAATTCCATGGTGTTGTTTGGCGAGTCCAGAGGGAAAAGTACTATCTCCTAGCTGCTATATCATGTTTGGATTGTCCCCATTTTACATAGATGATGACCGAGTTGAGGCATACAGGCTTCCCAGTCCTCCTCCAACAACTGCAGGTGATGTTCCCATTCAAGCTATTTTTTCATGCAAACATCGCCTAATTAATCAACTTTCAAACTTATGGTACTGAACTTTTCTGCAGTTTTAAAGAAACTACGCCAAAACAAAAAAACAATTCATGTTCTGTTAAAAGAAAAATTATACACACAATTTAACTAACTTACACAATATCCCACTTATTTTTAATTCCAGATATTCCCAATTCTCGTATCAATCCTTTTGAAAAAAAATTCAAATATTTTTTGAATTCTTTGGTATAATTTATTGTTTCTGATATTTAAAAAATATAATAATCGCTTCTTCATATTTTAATATTTATTCTTTTTTTATAAAAAAAACTTCTAATCTTGGTAAAAAAATCTTAAAAGAATTTTTGTTAAAAATATGCTTGTTTACTTTTAAAAAATTGTCATATGATGATTTGTAATTAAATGATACTTATGTCAGCATAAAATTATTTTATATTATAAGTATATAATTTTTTTCAACTAAAAATTATATGTATACAACCTATTACTCAAATGAAATATTGTAAAATGGTATCTGTATAATAAAGTGAAACCAAAAGTATAAAATAATTTGCCACCTAGTCATGGATACAGCTCCCTTCGTTTCAAAGTAACATTTTTTTTCTTCAGATTAACAGAAGTAAAATAAATTTCTTTAAGGAAAATGGTTGATGAACATCCATTGTGCTGTGAAACACCTAGGGAGAAACAAGAAAAAAAAAAATATAGTGATGATAAAATTTATGATGAGATAAGAAGAAAAAAAAGTAAAAAAAAAGAGTTTAAAATAAGAGTGTTTTTTTTTTTTAAAAACAAAACATAAGAGAGTGTTGTATATTATTACTCTTATATTAAATCATTTTTTTTTATTTATTCTCTATCATAAGGTTGATATTCCATCCCATCAATTATTTACTTAAGAGTAAAATTAGAATTAAAAATTAATGCTTCCTTGAAAACCTAAAATAATTTAATATGGATTTTTGATTATTAAAACGTCATTTATTTTAAAATATAGAAAGTATTTTTTTTTTGGTAAAAAAAATAGAGAGAGAATAAAATAACATTTTAATAATTACAAAATAGTAGTAAGTGTCCTCTTTATGCATACTAGTTAAGTAATTAATAGTCCTTTTGTTAATAAAAAAGTTAAGTAATTAATATATTTTTTAATAAAGTTATGATAAAATTACACAAAAAGTTATAATAAAATATGTAAATAATGCTTTTATAAAAAATATTATTTTAATTTTTAACCATGCCTTAAATACATTAATTAATAGGGGTGGTCTAACTACCTCCAATGAAAAATGAGATTCAATAATTTCATCTTAAATGATCCAATAAAATTACAGAAAATTTTGTGCATAAAAAGTTTAAACATATGAATGCTACTTTATTAGATCACATAGGATAGGATAAGATTGTCTAAACTATTTTTAGTTAGAGTTAGTTAGACAAATCCTAGTTAATACTTTATACGAATATCATGATATTAACTCTAAAAATCTCACTAAAAACACTGTCACAGTGCAAGGTAAAATACTTTAATGGAAAAAATTATGCATCATAATATAATTTTATATTATTATTATTGAACTAATTACAAATAATTATATATAATAAATTTATTAAATTTTAAAATATTTATTTTAAAAATTATATTAATAATAATATGTGACCAGATGAAGTAATAAAACAGTAAAATTGTTTTATATTATAAGTGCGATAGCAGTCAACTCATTCTTTACAATAATTACATTCACCTTCTAGTTATCACTATTACACTTCACAATTCTTGTCACTTTCTTTTTTTCTTTTTTCTTACTATAGCAAGGCATTTCTGCTATTGTCATCACGACTCTAACAATTATTATATCGATCGGTGCCTGAAGGACATGTGTTAATTTCTTTTGTAGAAAATAATAAAGGCAGGTCACAGACAATTATTATCTTAGTTGTTGTCTTCATCATTGTCTCGGCGGTACTCCTTTCTTTTTGCTGCTATTTGCGAAGGAGAAAAACAAGCAAAAGTCTCTACAAAACTCTTCTCAGAAAAAACTGTATGTATTGTGATTGTGATAAAATTAAACTTCAAATGTTATTATTTCTTAAGTTTTAAGAAATTTGATAACCTAATTCAAATATTTTGGTCTAGTTGGTCATGAAAGTATCAATTTAGAGGGATTGCAATTCGATTTGATTAAAATTAAAGCAGCAACAGATAATTTCTCACTTGAGAATAAGATTGGAAAAGGTGGATTCGGAGAAGTTCATAAGGTAAGAAAATGTGAAAAAACTTTTAGATGGTTATTTTCACTACAGGTTATAATATATTTTTTACACACTCTATTGTTAATTAAAATTTATTAAAAATTACAAAAAATAAGAGAGAAATTCTTTAAATAAGAAATAAAATTACAAAATTTTATAATTAATAAATTTTAACTAAAAATAAGAATTATGTTTAAAAGAATATCTTAAAAAGATGGTTTTCAGCATTTCTCAGACTTTTATTTTACTTTTCTTCATCATGTTTTCAACTCAAACAACTATTTTTATATACTTTTAGGGTATTCTTTGTGATGGCCGACGTGTAGCTGTCAAGAGACTTTCAACAAGTTCTAAGCAAGGTTCAACTGAGTTTAAGAATGAAATTTTATTAATAGCCAAGTTACAGCATAGAAATCTTGTGACATTTATAGGTTTCTGCTTAGAAGATCAAGAGAAAATTCTTATTTATGAATATATGCCAAATGGGAGCCTTGATTACCTTTTATTTGGTTAGTCCCCTTCAACCTTGAACTTTTTTAAGTTAAAGTGATTTATATACATTATGTATGCTTTTAAAACACCATATCTTAAATTAATTCAAGTGATTTGCTATAAAACATGTTTCACTGCTTTCCCTATTTAATTTAATAATTTTTTTTACAGATGCTCAACAACAAAAGTTAAGTTGGTCGGAGCGTTACAAGATCATAAAAGGAATTGCTATGGGAATTCTTTATTTACATGAATATTCTCGACTTAAAGTTATACATCGTGATCTTAAACCTAGTAATATTCTATTAGACGAAAATATGAACCCTAAAATATCAGATTTTGGCATGGCTAGAATTGTTGAAATTGATCAAGATCGTGGAAATACTAATAGAATTGTTGGAACATAGTAAGTTTTTCTCATCTATATATTTTCCTCTTGTGATCTTTCTTTTACATGTTATAGTTTAGATAAATATTTTTTTTTTTGTAGTGGTTATATGTCACCAGAATATGCAATGCTTGGACAATTTTCTGAAAAGTCAGATATATTTAGTTTTGGTGTCATGATTCTTGAGATTATTACTGGAAAAAGGAGTGTGAATGTTTATGAGTCACACAATGTCGTGGAAGGGCTCATGGGTTATGTGAGTATAATAACCTAGCATTTTTAAATAATTATATATATATATATATAGACTTAATTATATTTTTATTTCTTGTAATGTAAGGTTTTTTTTCCATTCTTACAATTGTTTTGGGAGGTTTTAGTTCTTATAAATTATGTTTGTTTTGTTTTTCATTCTTAAAGCGATTTACATAACATTTTAAATAATGAAAAATGTAATCTAAATTGTTTGAAGGGCGAAAAATAAAAACAAACAATTTGTAAGAATTAAAATAAAATAAAATAATTACAAGAGAAAAAAGAAAAAAAAACTAAATTATAATGACTAAAAAGTAATTAAATTTATAATATAATATAAATCAAAATTGATTTTAATTTATATAAATTTTATAATATGCATATTAATTTTGATAAACTTTCATAGGTTTGGAGACAATGGAAGGATCAGGAACCACTAAGCATCTTGGATTCAAACATAAAAGAAAGATATTCGCAAATGGAAGTTCTTAGATGCATTCATATTGGTTTATTGTGTGTTCAAGAAAATCTAAATGATAGACCTACAATAACAACGATTATTTCATATTTTAACAACCACTCACTTGAATTGCCATCTCCACAAGAGCCAGCATTTTTATTACACAGACGTAGAATGGATCCAGAGATTGTTATACAACAAGAATCAAGTTTGAGTCAAGCTGCCAATGGTTCTGCGCTATTATCTATTAATGAGATGTCTGCTAGTAATTTTTATCCTAGATAATAATTATTTAATTTCTTATTTGATAGCATTGTCTACTTTTGTATCTAATGTATAATAAACTTTCATTTGGCACTTATGTTAGTATACTCCTCCCCAAAGTTTCACTTTTTGGTAGGACCTCTATTTTGAGCGGTGGCTAGTATTTGGTTATTTTGACTAGTATTTTGTTTTACTTCAATAAAATGCAACTATATCGATACGAGTGGTTATTTTATTTTATTTTTCATTTTTCATTTCACACAATTCATTAGGCTTGATATGTTATGGTTGGATACCTTTATATTCTGAGTCAAGTCTATTACCATATTTGAATGATGAGACCTTGTTTGGTGAATTTTAGCTACCTCTGTTGAGTGATTGAGATATATTTGTTATTCTTGAGATGTAAAATACAAATGAACCGTCAAATTTTCAAAAATCTTTTTTGTTAAAATATAGTTCATTGTTAAAATACATTTGAGTTAGTGTTAGCCTATGCATGATGCATCGATTATTCCCGTAGAGTGGGTCATAACATATTTCTAAGAATTTTTTCATATTAAACACGTTTAATTTTATTTTAATTTTTAATTAAGGCTGATTTATCCTACTAGCATGATACAATCATACAAAGCTATACTGAGACTACGACGCAAATTTATAAGAACAAAATAAGTAATTAAACCAATAAAGCATTATCCCTACTTTTAGGTAATCTCAAAAGTAATAAAATTATATAATCAGTCTCAAGAGTATTGAATATTTATCAATACAACATAATGTATTAGTTAATATATTTAGTAAAATTTAGAAATTGATTTGAAGAATTTTTTTATTATATAAGAGATTATTTAACATTTTTCTAATGGTTAAGAAATTACTTTATAATTTCATTTTACTCTAAAGAACGCTTAAGAAAGCCAAATACTTTAAACATGTTTCATTAAAACTATTTTTAATACAAATTTTAAAATATTAATGCCCGCAACACACATGAAAGGCATGAAATCTAAAATTTTGTTGCTTTAGTTAAAAAAATATTTAAAAATATTAATTTTTTATTTTAAAAAATAAAAAAAGTTACATTATTAATGAGTGTGATTTATCTAATAAAATTGTTTAAATATTAAATTTTATAATAATTATCTTAAAATTTATAATTAATTGAGAGTAAAAAACATTTTACATTCATAAAACTCATTATAATTGATATAACCATAAATAGCAAGTAGCAGCTGCTTTTTTATTGGGTTTACATGGTGGTGCCAAATTGCAAGAACCTTCCAAGAAGTTTTATTAGTTATTGTTACTATTATTCAGTTTCCACTAAGGCTTTGTTTGGAAGTTAGGAGGGAAGAGAAGGAAAGAGATTCAAGGAAAAGGGAGGGGAAGGAAAGGGAGGAAAATGAGGGAAGTTTCTTCCTCCTTGTTTGGGAGTTAAAAATATATCAAGAGAGGGAAGTGGAAAGTTAATAAGATATTTTTACAATTTTGTCCTTTAATTGTGATTCAATGTTTTGTATTTTAGTGTTTTATTAACACTGGCTAGGATAGAATAATAATTTTATTAACACTGGTTGGGGTAGAATTGTAATTTTATTATTTTTCCTTCTAAAACCCCCCAAATAGGGAGAACTACAATTTATAGGCTTCAGAGAATTTCAGAGGAGTTTTAAAAATCCTCAAATCCTTTCCCTTAAAAATTAAAACTCTCAAACAAGGAGGTATCTCTACTTAAATCTTTTCCTTCCCTCTCTTCCTCTCTAAAATCTCTCTCCCAAACAAAGCATAAGGAAACCAAGTTCTACGGGTACGGAAGACATGGCGGTCCAGCCACGATGCTGGAGGCCCATAGAAAGGAAAGTCGGTCTTGTACCTCACATAACAGCTAGGTCTAAGAATCCTCTCTTGAATAATTCTTAATACTGTTATTATTTTTTAGGATAAGTTTTAAATCGATTTTATTATTTTAAGTAGAGCGGTTAAAATAAGTTCAAATTTATGGATTAATATGACTTATCATGGATCTCCATCGAGTTGGACTCAAAAAGATTTTTTTTTAATTGGTTATAAATTTTAACTTGATTCATCCGAGATTAAACTAGTAGTGGATCATATTGATCCACCTAATCTATCTAAAAAACAATCTATTTTTTTAATATTTTAAATTATATTTATTTAATTATAAATAATGTAAAATTTACCTAAAATATATTTTTAATATTTTATAATATTATTTTATTTTATATTTTGTTTAAGATTATTTTTTAAATTTTTGTTATAATTCTAGATTTCTAACTTATGATAATGTGTTTCATTGTGGTATGTGCATTGTGAAAATTTTAATTTAATTAATATTTTTTAATTTACTCAAATTTTTAAAAATTGATTTTTAATTTTTTTTGAAAATATTTTTATTTTATTTTAAATAGGTTGGTAGATCAATTCGTTTAATCCACAATCCTTAGTGGGTTAGGCCTAACCATTTTTTTTAAATCAACTTCAAATAAATCAGATTAGATTGACTCATTTAAGAGGTGAACTGAAGTGGGTTGAATTAGTCTATTTTAATAACTGTATTTTTAAGATAATCAATAATTTTATTTTATTCAATATTTATCATAAAATAATAGAATGGAGAATTTAACTTTGTTTATTATATTATTACGGCACTGTGCTAGTTCAACAATTGATTGAACCAAGCACTTTTCGCACTGGCCCTAGACAAATCAGGCTTGTACTGTGTATTTAGCCTATATATGAGAAGATATTTTATTTATTTTAGTTTTTGTATTAGTTAAAAAATTTATTTAAAATTTTAGATTTTTTTTATTAAACTTAAAATAATTTTTAGTATTTTTTAAAATACTAACTTCTATTTTTTTTATATTTACTTTCATTTTTATCCTAAATATATTTATTCAATTTCTTAATTACTCTTTTTAAATAAATCATGATTATATTATTTTTCATCATTTTATATTTTTGACTACTTCAATAAAACTTACTTTTCAATTTCCAATTTTTTCAGCTTTTCAAATTCTAACTAAATTTTTTGAATTAGTTTTCTCGAACATAATCTTAATAAGTTAAGTTTTTTATGCTAATTTTTTAGTTAGTTTTATTGAACATAGTCTATATTTAGTAAGACATTTTAATTAATTTTTAACTTTTTATATTAGTTAAAAAACTTATTTAACTATTCAATAAATAATTTTTTTTAATAGTTTCTACTATTTTTTGAAATGTTACATAAAATAATATTTTTTAAATACTAATTTCTAACGTTTAATTTTTATATTTTCGTTTATTTTTATCTTCAATATATTGACTCAATTTTCTAGTTATCATTTTTAAAATAAATTAAATTTTTATTGTTTTTTTTATCATTTTATATTTTTTAATTAATTCAGTAATTAATTTTACCTAACACTAATTATTTATCAATTAATTTTTCAGTCTTTCCAACTTTTAATTAATTTTTCAATTAATTTTTTCCAACATAATCATAACCTAGTTTCACAATTCGCCCTAACCATACAGTCCAACTTACCAACTTTATGCAAAAATAAGTAATAATTTAAGCTGCAGATTAAGTGATTAACGCAGGTTGTAGGCAGCTAAATCTTAACCAAACACATGGACAGCACAATTGAAATTTGAAATAACAACAACAACAATAATAATAATAATAATAATAATAATAAAAAACTAAGATAACTTTATAAACTAAGAACTTCCCTCATAAGAACTTTTCAAAAACAAGCCATCGCATTCTATCTCGATTTCAATAAGGAGAATTTATATATAAGATAATTTTATTTCCATAATATTGTTTTTTTGCAAATAATTTTGAGGTATGAAAAAAAAATGTGACACGAGTTAGTTGGTATAATAAACAAAATAGAGACAAAACGTAAATAATAATAAAAAAATATTGTGAAAATTCCATTCTGAAAGTTCATTAATTATCATCTATTTATAAGCGTATGGCTACATGGTCTATTTAAAAAATATATCACACCAACAAATTAGGCGACTTTCAAGATATTGTATGTAGTTGAGAAATTCATATTGTTTTTCATTTATTGGAATAAGCAAATGACCGAAATCTAGCGAGGATATAGCTCAGTAATTGAAGCCTCATTTACGGAATTCTGAGTTGATTCACTTGGAAGGCTTCTAGTTCTACTATCCACAACAAATGCAGGTTCTGAAGGTACCGGGAGAGTGAGAGAGTAGCTATTAAGCATGAGTACAACAGAACTCATGCTTGGTCTGGCACCCACATTTTCTTGAACACATAATAATCCAATGTGAATGCATCTCATTATTTCATTTTGCGAACCCTCGTTTAATGAGGGATCTACAATATTCGTGGGTGTTCCATTCTTCCAGTTTCTCCATGCCTTCATGAATTTGCTCAGTTAAAGATGTTGGTTACTTCATAGAATTCATTTCTACAGTTGTTATGTGAAGGAATAAATAATTTTCCAATCCTATTATAATAACAAGGAGAAGGAAGATATAGTTGGAAGAAAAGAAAGACTTACAAAATTCAATAGATCCTCCACGTTCTCCCCACGACAAATACCAGTGTTTTTTTGGCCACTTACAATCTCAAGAACCAATACACCAAAACTAAAAACATCTGATTTTGCTGAAAACTGACCATATATTGCATACTCAGGTGCCATATATCCACTGCATGCCAACCACAAGCAAGTTTAATTACTCATATTTTATGACACTTTTCAGGGCAGTGTAATATATTTTACTTGACAGTTGATTAAAATTAAGCTTCTATAACAATAAATTATGGTATATTCTCACACATACAAGGTTCCAACAATTCTATTTGTATTTTCTTGTGTCTGATCCACGTGAACCAATCTTGCCATCCCAAAATCTGATATCTTAGGATGCATCTCTTCGTCCAAGAGAATGTTACTTGCTTTGAGGTCTCGATGTATAATTCGCAATCGAGAATCCTCATGAAGGTAGAGAATGCCTCGAGCAATACCTCCAATGATTTTATAGCGTCTTTGCCAATTCAATTGTATTTTCTTTATTGGATCTATATATACACACCAAAACCATATGAATGTTAAACAAATTTTAGTACTCAGTAGTATGTCTTGAACCAGAACTAAGGTAATAGAGTTACAGTCTATTTATGCTGATATTCTAACTTACCAAATATGAAGTAATCAAGGCTTTTATTTGGAACAAATTCATAGACAAGTAGCCTTTCTCTTCCTTCCAGGGAGAAACCAAGTAGCCTAACTAAATTTCGGTGCTGAAGCTTAGCCACTAAAAGCACTTCATTCTTGAATTCCATATCTCCCTGCCCAGAATCCCTTGACAACCTTTTGACAGCAATCACTTGTCCATTGGAAAGCTGACCCTGAAAAAATATCACAGTCAAGTACAGTATCCGAATATACCAAGTTTTATTAAAGAGGTGATTTTTATCTGAATGAAAAGTGTCTTCTTACTTTGTAAACAGCTCCAAAACCGCCTTGTCCAATTTTATTAGAATCATTGAATTCGTTTGTAGCAACTCGAATGGTGTCAAAGTTAAATTGCAATGACTCAGCAAATGTAATATCATCTTCATGCTTATCTTCTTCTCTTTTAACTTCACATGCATGAGGATCCGGGTAAAATTAGTGAGTATATTTAGATATGATAAATGAATGCAGGCAAAAAAATAATATCTAGAGATATAATTTCTCAATAAAAAATCAGAAGTAGATTGCTAAATTGATTTCCCCTGTTACCTTGCTAGCTACTAGCTAGAAGTAATTGGAGCAACACATGCTTTGAACTATGGTCTATGGAAACACTTTTAAGGTTTGTCAGAATGAGTTCAGTTATGATTTATGTTAGACTACTACTATTAGTGAGTTGTTCATATGTGATCAATGAATGCAGTCAAAAACTAACATTGAGAGATACAGTCTCTCAATAGAAAACCAGAAGGAAATGGCAAAATTTATTTACCTTGTTATCATTCTTTATTCCTAGCTAAAAGTGATTGAGTCAAGCATACTTTGAACTATTGAAACATTTATCTATCATTTTCCGCCAAATGAATTGTTTCTCTCATTGTTTAATAGAAGCAATACTGTAAATCAGAAAGAGGTCAGCTATGATTTATGTTAGACTACTGCGGCTTTAAATTGTAAGACTATTTTTTATAAACAAATGACTGTAAATCCATGTTTAGAGCCTTTAGACTTACTTTCAATTTTTTTTCTTGGATTCCAGAGTCTCAGATAGATGCAGAAAAGACTGAGCACCAAAACAACACTACCAACTGCACTACTATGGCGGTGATAGTTCGTGACGTGTTACTTTTTCCTGTACAACATGGATTAAGATTAACAAAATATCCAAAAGCCCCATCTTGGGTGATATTTTTATTTTTGGGTGAGATATGATGAGTGATACGATAAAATGAAAAAACAAATTGAAAATTTTTTCTAGGGTTATGATATATTTGGATATTCATAGATCAAAAACGCCTTGTCATTGCCTTTCATTTTACTTTATATCATATTGCATAATCAATCATAAATCAAATATCTATTTCTCTTTTTCTGTATCTCTCAAGATATAAATAGTCAACGCATATCCTATAGTCATTTCCAAGTTGTTGAGAGATGGAGAAAAGCTACAGAACACATACAAGTTTACACAGCTAAATGTAATATTTTCATTAGATTAAGAAAAGGGAAGAATTGATTCATAAAATCAACATGAGTTTAGGTGTGAAGAATACCCTGCTACGTATTTAATATTTTTATTTTAAAATTATAATATAAATAAATTAATACGTTAAGATAATCACCAAAAAAATAATACTTTAAGTTAAAATAAAAATATATAATATAGGATAAATTGTAGGATTCACATAAATAAGAAATTTATCATATTTCTGATCGATATGACATTCTAGGTCCATAACTCTTTCAATTTTTGGTCGAAAGTGTATGGAGAGATAGATTTAAAAAGAAATCCTGGGGTTCTGTTTGGTTGTTCTATTGTAATTATGAAGCTGTAAGCAATATGAGTAAAACCTAACGATTACCTTGGGAAGAAGTGCTGTTGGTGGATGGTGATGGCAGTGGGGTCGTTGGTGGTGCATCTGGGTCTAACTTCACCGTAGGTCCGTAGAAGATGTAAGGATCAAATCTAATTCTACAACTGGGCTTTACAACATTACCTCCAGCCTTGCCACTGCAACACTCTGGAATTATTGAGATAGCTTCCTCCATACATTTGGTGCAATCTTCAGACGATATATCAGGCGTGCACTGTGCTTGAGCGTATATGGTTTGAAAATCTGGAGCAGTTGCACTAGCTGTAGCATACTTACGGCGAGAATCACCTGATGCAGCTGTGCGTGTTAGATTCCTCATCAAGCTCTCGAGGGCATCATTGAATTGGTCCACCGAACCTGTTACATTCATATCGTAGTAGTTATCATTCGTAGGTTGGTTTTCCATGACACCAAATATGGAGCGGTTAGTGTAGCGCAACATGAACTCTACAGTCCACATAATAGCCTCTTTTTGGTTTGGACAGTCCTTTGTGAGAGAGACTCTGGTATCGTTGAGGATTCTGAGACTCTCATCGGGCTTAAGATCGCCTCTGCAGAGACCAATGGCGTATACTTTGTCTGTGCCTTGGCCATATGAGAAGTTGTAGAACCCGTAGTTGATTTCTGTGTGGGAAGCGAAACTGGATAAGAGGGTGTTGAGGTTGTTGTGATACGTGCTATGGATCGTGTAGTTGCCTTTGCTGTTATCACAGGGTGTCTCGGAGCTGGCTTGTGATATGATTATGACAAAGAGACAGCAAATGAGGCTGAAAGAAACAGAGGTCATTGTAGTTATCCTCTTGTGTTAGGATTGAAGTCTTACATAGTTACATAAACTTTTTTCTGTGAGGGGGAATGGTGAAGTGTTTGATTTTTTCTTCTGTTGTCGTTGAGGGCTGAAGTGTTTGACTAGTCTTCTGCGGTAGGAAAGAAATGTCATTTTGTATTTATTTGATATCAACCAATTGATTGAGATTTTCAACTTATTTTAAAAACAATACAGTAGTATCCATTATCTTTCTTATAACGAGGAGTATTACACAATTGGGTACAATTTTTTTTTTTTTTAAAAAATAATGCAGTATTCCCCATTTTTTAGCAAGTTAAAAAGGAGTTTAAGTGAATCCATTTTACCAAGTACGATCCTCCCCATTTATTCATTTTATTGGAAGCTTCCGGTTGGAAAGACAAAACACGACCCACAAATCTCAATCAATAGCAGGTTCTCTTAATTTTCGATATTGTTATATTCAAGAATTCAAACCCAATCGCAAGTAAATTTAATGTACATGTTCAAGCCACGACCTTCGAATCAGAACTATTGAAAAAAAAGAATGGTTCAACGGTAAATATTTATTGAGATGATAGACAAATAGAAAATATGACATAAAATGTGATATAATAAAAAATTATTAACAAAATGAGATAAAGTAAAAATAAACATCTTGTATAAATATATAACATTCTAGCCAACGTTTTCACCTTCACTTTCTCACTCTTTGTTCTGATTTTTTCTATTACATAAGATATCATTTTTCATTGATTAAGCAAAGCACGGTTCCTGGTTATTCTTTATTGCTATATGACGTGATTGTTTTGGGTTGAGTCTTTTTGAGAAATTTTGTAGTGTTTTGTGATAATTAAGTTGGTACATCTTTAATTTCAATATAATTTATTTTAATAAAATTAATTTTAAATTAACATGATTAAAATACTAGAACAATAGGTTTGATAGTTGAAACGACCGCGTCTAGAGGCACCTTCTTTGTTGACTAGAAGGTAGAAATGTGTGTGCAACAGGTCTGTTCCTTCCAATCTCACATTTTTTTAAATATATAAATTTTAATTTGTGAATTTAATAAGTTGGTAAGTGAAAAACAATAAAGTAATATATCATTCTAGGATATCTAGTATATTATCAACAATGATGTATCTTTTTTTTTTATGATAATATATTAATAATTTATGTCACGTATTTACTATACTATAATTGAATCAAAATCAACTCAACTTATTTAAATCTATTGAATTTTAAGTTCGATCACATATTTTAATATTTGAATTTGTTAATCCATTAATTTGTATTAAATAATAATTATTGATTAATTTTATATAATGTATTTTTAAACTTTAAAAAACAATTATTATTTCTATCATACTTAATAAGTAAAAATGAAATCATCTCTTTCTTTTCTCATTTTTCACAATTTCATTCAATTACTTTCACAAAATTAGGATATCAATTCTCAATTTGTTATGAAACATCTATTTTAACTTTTAATTTATTACTCTTTTAATTCAACACCAATCATTCAACTACTTTGAAAACATTGAAATTTTAAAACTATGTATAATAGTTTTAATTTTTGAATTTTTTTAAACTTAGTCATTGTGATTCTTGAACTTATTTTTTATATTTCAATTTTTAAACTATATTCAACATAGTATGTTAAACTGTGATAATAATAACAATAATGCAATCATGTCTTTAATCTTTTCTTTCACTATTTGACTACATATAACAATTATAAATAATATATTTAATATTTCATTTAATAAAAAAATTAGCTTTTAAAAATATTAAAAAAAAACAAATTGAATTACTATAACCATTTAATCCAATCCAACCAACGGATTGGTTTGAAATTGGTTTGAGTCGAATTTAAATATTTTTCTTAAAAAATTAACTCAAACCAACTCTTTTAAATTTGATTGAATTGAGTCATGAATTTTGTCAATCATAACCCAAACGGACCACTTATACTCCTATACTAAATTATGCACATTTTTTGGTAGGATTTGACCACGTTTGTATTTTCACACAAGAATAGAACAAATCTCCTATTATAGCTTAAGCAACTATTTGCGAATGCTCGAGTTTATTCAACAGCAAAACCCTAAGGTCTTGTAGCCAAGAAATTTATCAAACTTGGCCATTGCCCTCCTCCACAAGAGCAAACAAAAAATCAAGCTATCTCGAACAAGGTAACGAGTTTGATAGCTGTCTATAAACAAAACATAAAAGTCAGAACAGCTTGTTTTGTGTTCATAAATTTCATTATGTGGAGCAAAAGAAAGTCTGTTATCCCAGATCTTGTTCTTGTCTTCAGTTCTATATATGCTACTCTGCATCCTTCTCTCCGAGTCCAACTTCAACTTCTCCAATGTTCCTTTTCTTTCAAGCACAACCAACCTATGAAATCTACAGAAATATTTCATAAATTTGCTGCTTACAAATGCACAAAATGAGATGAGTCATAAATTGGAATAAAACAAAAGAGGAAAAAGGGTACTAAGGATGAAAAATGTGAGAAAAAACTGTTTAAGCAAATGATTAAGAATTTGCGACTAGTCTTGGACTTATTCCACAAATCCAGATTCCAAATTCATGCCCTACCTATGTTAACTATATTTTTTCTGCTAGCAATTTGATGAATATATTTTGATTTCCTTTGTAGTTGTTGAGTCTCATTGTCAAGGATTTGTTCAAGAACCTAGTCTCCACTGACCCATATATTGTACTCAGTTCATCACAGGCTGTCATTTCTTTTCTTTGTAATTTATATTCATTGTCAATTTTTTTAATCAGCATTTATTATTTTATTTTTTATTTACCATATCCTACCAGTCAACCTTTATTTCTGTTCATATTCAAACTCTTGTTTTTCCACATGCTATTTCTTTCTTCTGTTTTACCTTTGTAAATGATATCATTTGATCATGTCATTATGTGATCCTATTTTCCTCTGCTAATAATCTTTAAACCATGTACTATCAATGTGTTTCTACAGGACCCAAGAATGTATTTCTTGATATTAATACCAGGTTTTTGTCATGCTGTTGTTTTGTTCTCCGCCGTGATAGTTTCTTAAGTTAAATTCCAAAGAAAACAACAAAACACATTAATAACAAGAAAAATAAGCAAGGCCCTCACAATATGGAAATCTATCAAATGCTGTAAGAGAATTCAAACAGAAAGGTAATCACAGAATAATTAATAAAGCAACTATTGTTTAAGCATGAAATTCACTAACCACCTCAAAAGAATAAAAACTATTTATGTTTCAGACACATTCCCACAGTGATGGTTTCTTAGAAAAACAATTCATCGATTAAAGCTAAATAAGAAAACACCTTAATAACACATAAACCAGGAACTACAATCTAACATCCTATTATTTGTTCTTAAAATAGAGCATCAGAAATAAAGGGAAACATAAAATGAAGTAAAAATTGAATAATTTGTAAGAATATTTACCTAAATAGCTAAGCATGGAACAGAGATATAAGTTTCAGCAATTTATGACAGCAACTCTGGTTAATGGAGTGTTCTGAAGTAAGTAATCTAATGTCCTTTTTATTTCTTCATGACAGATTTCTACCAATGGATCCATTTTCACTTTCAATGTCTCCAGTCTAACAAAGCTCGGAGGTTGAGTTTTCATTGTAGCAAGACTTGATAGATCCTACAAAATTAGAGTGAATTGAAGATATATTTTAATGGATACTGTAAAACGCAAGATTGTGTATAGCAAAAAAAATTA
The DNA here is from genome assembly GCA_007407185.1 of Glycine tomentella. Classification (NCBI taxonomy): domain Eukaryota; kingdom Viridiplantae; phylum Streptophyta; class Magnoliopsida; order Fabales; family Fabaceae; genus Glycine; species Glycine tomentella. The sequence goes on from PYAF01003201.1 coordinate 1,130,138, forward strand.
ACATGAGAATGCAAACATTATATGAGCATTATGAAAATAAAAAGGAGAAAACAAACCAAAGTAACTTACATTTAATATGGTCTTAAGGGTAAACGATGAAAGTGTCAATGTCTTTACATTAGCAAGTAATTGAAGCCAGCCGATGATGACTAAAAAACCATGGGGAGAAGATTTTCTGTGAAAATAAAAATATCGAGAAGAAGAGCTGTGAATATTTCCTTCTTCAAGAAATGAAAGATTACATGTGGAGGAAGAGGAGGGTTGGTAATGACCGAAGGCTAACTTATCAACGATTGTGAGAGAACTAAGATTTGGAGTAGAAAGCACAATGTCGTGTTGAACGTTTTGCAGCTTCAAACTGGAAAGACTAGAATTACATATGCAGAGGACTGGTTCAGCATACTTGAACCAATGGGAAAATTTAAGGACCAAAGTATCCAATGAGTTACAACTTGAAAAGGGCTCAGCGTAGCCATTGTCACTTGCAGTAAAACTGAACCTACTGAGATGCAGGCTTTTTAATGCAGGTAGATGGAGAGACTTTGGGAGTTTCAGTCCAGGCACGGAGATCTTAAGAAATGTCAAAGACTTACAGGAAAAAATGAGAGGAGCAAACTGATTGGACATCAAACTCAAAACAATTGTCAATTGCTGGACATTGTGCAACACAGCATATCTCACGAACGAATACCAGAGAACGGATGCACCAGTACCCTTGGCCCAGTAATGAAGATTAAGCAAGGAAATGGAACCATCCCGAACTGACAGAACCTGATTTATAAATTTGAAAAAATGGGCAACGTTAAAGTCTCTGCGATCAAAGGAGAGAGTAGTGAGACCTTTCCAAAGATTCTCCCATCGTTTGGACAAGATGCAAGTCTGAACCGCAATTCGAATGTTCATAAATGTCATTATATGGAGCAGAACATCATCAGGAAGCTCACTCAACCTGTCTCTCTCCTCTACTCTCTCACTTATTCTCTGGATCTCCATCGTCAAGTTTCCCTTAATTTCTTTTCCTTCTTCCATTGATACCTGGCCAAAGAAAGAATATCTTTTTGATTAAAAATAAATTTAGCATGTAATGGAAAACCTTGGGGAAGTGATAATGGCATAATGCCAACACTAGCAAAAATTTGGTAATAATCCCCAAAATAAGAAGTTTGTGAAAAGGAAAGGGAGGTTTACCTACGGGATTTTGAACCTCATCTACGGATAGACACGTGAGATGGGTCTTGTGAGAGTAGTTGAGGTTGGAGACGATGAAGACTGAACAGAGAATGATGCAACGAGAGTTTCTGTTGAAAAAAGAAAATTCCAATTTTTTACTTCATAAAAAGAAATTAAAATTCTATATTTTTAATTATTTAAAATTCTGTTTTAAAATTTTTAAAATTTAAATTTTTATATAAAAATATTCAAATAATAAATTTTAAATTCTTTAATAAATTATATTTTTTAGTTGAAATTTTGAGAATCTAAACACAAACCGATCTCTTTCCGTTTTTGCTGCCATTGCTGTTGATTGATATTTGTTGCGCGAAGCCCAAGGTCGAAAGCTGTGTGGCGTCTCCTCTGATCAAATGTGTCAAAAACTGGAGTTAGGTTTGGCTATATGAAGGATAGAAAAAATCAAGAAATATTTTAATTAAAGCGGATAGACAGAGATTTATAACTCGGAATTTTAAAAATTTATCTTTTATTTTTTTTCACAATCATATATACACCAAAGTATGAAAAAAGAAAAAAAAAAAAAAGAGAAATAGAATAAAAAACTATTTTCTTTATATGAAATGAAAGAGTGAAAATAATAAGAAATATTTAGATTATAGTGGTTTGATGGTGGGTAAGTAAAAACATTTAACATTTAACATTCAATAAAAATATTATTATATTTATTTTATTATTAATATTATTTTTAAATCAGTTCAATCCACTAGACGTGGTTATTATTAATATAAACCGAGTCGGGATGGAATAGCAGGGGCTAACTATAAAGCATAAAAAGACTAAAAAGTCAAATTACTCGCAATTTTTTTATCTACTTTTATATTTTTAAGCTTAATTTTAATCTCCTTATTGTTTTTTTTAATTTTAATCCCTATATTTTAGACAATTTATAATTTGGTTCAATCCTTAGATTTGTATACTTTTTATTTATTTTAATTAATTAAATTATTATTTAATTGTATCTTAAATAAATATATTAAGTCTAAAATTTAATAAAAGAATCAAAAAATTAAGCTACTTTAAGATCGTGATAGTTACAGCTGTCATTCACTAAAACTTTGATAGTATATGAGAACTAAAATTGCAGAAAAAAATAAATGAATCAGAATTATTGACTAAAAATTAAGGAGATCAAAATTAAAAGTTAATGAATAAAATTTATCCATCTATCTATTTATTTATATATATATATTATTTT
>PYAF01003201.1:1149510-1163520 GCA_007407185.1 Glycine tomentella
AAGTTAAATTTTGTTTTAAATATTTTGATAACAAAAATTAATTCAAATAATTTGTCATAATGAAACGTAATAATTAGTGCATTTGAATTTGAATTAACTGATAATTTGGAGTTTTTTTTTTGTTTTTAAAAAAAAGATAATTTGAAGTTTTAATAATGATGTTATAATTTCTAATAAGAATTTGAAGTTTTTTTTTAAAAAAAAATTCAGTTTCTTATTTTATGTTCACATTCTTTCCCATTATATCATTTAAACAAAGGTTATACATATATTGCATTTAAAAGGGAGTCGGGGTTGCACTATGACACATAAACAATTGTGTTGAAATGACAAAGATTTATATAATGTGACTGATTGTGTATTTCAGAAAATTTATATACTATAAATAGATTGAACGTGTAATAAAGTAAAAAAATGTGAAATTAATAAAATTCAGAATCTTTGCTTTTTAAGGAAAAATGCTACATTCCGTAAAAAGAAAGAGAAGAAAAAAAATGCTACAAATCAAAACTGGACTGCTGTCTTTCCGCACGTGGATATAGAACGATCAAAGTAAGGATGCCCACATATTGAATTAGATTTATTTTTAAAGAGAAAAAGAAAAACATTGAATGTTTATTTGTAATGTTCTGAATGAACGTTCAATTCAAATTCAGAATTCTTTGAACGTTTTAAAAGGAGATTTGTATTCCATTTTTATTGTATGTAAATTATTTTGAATTAGCAGTGGTTATACATTGCGATCCAAATTAGTCCTTGATTTCAATAGGTTAAAGATACCCATGAACTCAGATCTAAAAATCAAATGTTATTATTTTTATTATTTTGTTAATTAATTATAAAATAATTCTATGTATCAATATATAAAGTTTGATTGAAACGACAAACTAGTCGTGGTGTAAGACAATCAAATAACTGAGCTCATCAATCTTCTCTTTGTTACATCCAATTAATTCAAAGGATGGAAGCTATGTCGAAGTTTCTAAACCTATATTCCAATTTATTTTTCTCCTTGTGATCGATTCTCATGTCTCTAAAGTCTAACCACAGCCCAGTCAGTCTTTGTAAAACATTATTGTCTTTGTATTCGACAAAAATGGCAAGTTGGCAACTATATATTATATAACTGCTAAGAGTACCTTCCAGGCAAACCTCAATACCCTTTTGTTCAACCTGCTTTCCAACACGTACTGACATTGGCTATGGCTTCTAAAATTTCTCAAAAGACCAAGTCAATCTCGTCTTTTAGCACAATAAACGAATCAAGTTGCACGCGCATGCATCGTCCATTAACATATTTTAATTTACCATAGCATAAATAATTCTTCCGGCTAGACTGAGTTTTATAATATATTACATCATTTATTTGATCCAACTCATCGCTGAATCAGGTAAAGAATAATCTATTTAAGTCGGGCATAAGCAAAACTTGCCTCGTTCTGAAATCTTGGAACAGTAGAAGTCCTTCAAAGTTTTAGTGCTTTTTTCAATCAGTTTAATAAAATTAATTTTGATTAAAATTGATTTTAAAATAATATGATTTTATGTTTGAATATTTTTATTATAAAATTAAATTAAGAATAAAATTTATTATAAATTTTCTGATTCCTTACAAAAGTTATAAAAGTTATTTTTAACTCAATATTAATTCTTAATCTAAAATTAATTTAAAATTGTATGTATCGTGAACCTAAATATGTAAAAATTGATATAAAATCAATTATAAATTTATAATTAATTCTTCAACATGAAATCAAAACAATCTTAAAATAATTATACGTAAAAATTCATATATCATAAATACCTATTTGACATCTCCTTCTTTCTCTCAATATATTTTTCATATCAAATCATATTATCAATCATGTTTACACTTTTTTTCTTTTCTCTCTTTTCTTAGAAATTCATATATCATACCACAATTTTTTTTTCTTTTCTCTCTTTTCTTAGAATGTATACAAAATAAATTTTTTATTTTATTATATGAAAATCACATATCTTACACTTTACTCTCAATTCAATTTTTTTTTTTTATATTTCTTTTGGTTAAACTAAACACATCCTAAGGTGTCAATTAGAGTGTCCAAACGTATTTTTTTATTATTATTCATATATTACTTCTCAAAGTTAATGTACCGAGGACACGTTCGTACCAATTATTACGTGATCCGAATTTGACCAACATTTTACCGGCTGTCTCTGTCAACTACAATATACGCAAGTGGATATATGAACTTTTGAAAAGTTGATGGTTTTAACAACTTGCAAATCATATGGAATCATCTTTCTTACGCGCTGTTCATGACTAATATATAATTCATAACTGGATCTTCGATGATGTACGGACTACATGAATTGGGTACTACTAACAATTATAAGTTTTAATGATAAATTCATGATATTTAAATATAGGGACTTACTGATTAGTTTCCTAAAGACAATGATTAAGGAATTACTTTTTTTTTAATATAGAAATCATCAGAAAGCTTAAAAAGAACTATAAGCAATACAAAATTTACGCATCTTAACAATTTTATTTTTTTTTCTTTTAACTCTTTAATTAATACTCTTATAATATTGATGAACAATTGCCTTAAATTGTAGTATGTATAGTTCAAATGATATACATTTCCTCGTTATCAGCAAAATCGTAAAATAGACCATTGAATAAATTTGGTCCACTGAATCGGCTAAGGAATAACTGATTAAATTTAAGTCTGCAAAACTTTCCTCCTTCGGGAATCCTTTAACGTGTATAAACAATTCAATATTGTTTTCTCTCTCAACAGAGAAAAGAAACAATTTAAATTTTTTAACCACTGTAAGTTAGACTTTTGGAGTATTTGAGTAAAACTGTTCATATGAGTTAAGTTAGGTTTTAATTTTTAATTCCATGAATCCAACTTGTTAATGTATGATGTTATTGAAATGTAATAGTTAGAGGATGGATAAAACCTATAAAAGACAATGATGGGTCTAAAAAAAATCCCTGGGTCCATTAACGGGAGCTTGCCATCAATCTCTCTCTTTGTTACATGCCATTCATTCACAATTCCAGGATGGCTGCTCCGGCCATAGTTTCTAAAACTTTGCTCTTTTTTCTTATTCTCCATGCCATTCTCATGTCTCTGGCCACATCACAGCCAAACTTCGTAACATATGCCTGTATTGACCAAAATGGTAACTACACTGCTAATAGTACGTTTCAGGCCAACCTCAATACCCTCTTGTCCAACCTCTCTTCCAACACTGAAATTGACTATGGATTCTACAATTTCTCAAATGGCCAAAACTCTGACAAAGTCAACGCTATTGGGATGTGTAGAGGAGATCTTAAGCCAGAATCTTGCCGTAGTTGCCTCAACAATTCAAGAATCCTTCTCACACAGCTTTGTTCAAACCAGAAGGAGGCAATTGGGTGGTATGATCAGTGCATGTTGCGCTACTCTACTAGCTCAATATTTGGAATTCTGGATTCTGATCCTTTGCATTATATACGGAACAACGAAAATGCAACAAATGTGGATCAGTATAATGAAGTTGTCGGGGACCTTCTGAGAAGTCTAGGAAACAGAGCTGCTGCCGGTGATTCTCATCGTAAGTATGCTCAAGGAAACAAAACAGGTACAACCTTTCAAACTGTATTTGCTCATGTTCAATGCACACCTGATTTGTCAGAGTTGGAATGCAATCAGTGCTTGATTGGAAAATTAATATCATATATCCCAAATTGCTGTGCTGGAAAAAAACGTGGCAGAATTTTTACACCGAGTTGTAATCTTAGATTTGATACCACCCCATACTTTGATCCTATTCCTACCACGGACGTGCCTCCTTCGGGGATACCGCAAGCATTTCCTTCTCCTCCCCCATCCATCACAGGCACGCTCAAAAAAGGTTCCCATCATGACATGTTCCTTGCTACTTAAATCTAAGCTACTGATATTTTGGCAACATCACACACTAACTCACAAGTATTTTATACTTATTAGTATTAAACTTTTCTTTTCCATTCATGGAGTTTGTCTCCGTTCACAATCATTCACTAATTATTATTTTTTTCATGTCAGGCTTTTTCATGTTATTATTCTAAATATACAAATGATTTTTTCAGGCAAGAGCAACTCATGGAAAACTGTCATCGCAATAATTGTTCCCATTGTCTCCTCTATGATACTCTTCACCTTTACGTGCTTCTTTTTGAGAAGAAGGAAGCCAACGAAGTATTTTAAAAGTAAGTCAAATATTCTTTTTTTCCTTTAACTGTTAATTTTGATAGACTAACAATTGTTTGGGGATAGTGTTGGAAATCACATTATTGAAGAATTTTTTTTCAAGACATATAATTCTTCTTACTATCAATTATTTAGCAAATAAAATTTTTATTGTACGAATGAAATAAAATCTGTTAGCTAAATGATGAGAAATTCAACCATCAGACAAAAAAAAAAAAAAGACATTGTAGATTTGCTGCAGCACCGATCTTGGATGTCATTTAAAGAACTCACTAAAACTCGAATTCCCCAGGTGAATCTGTAGCTGACTATGAAATTGAACCAACTGAGACCTTACAATTAGACTTCCAAACCATCATAGATGCAACAAATAACTTTGCAGATGTAAATAAGCTTGGACAAGGTGGATTTGGACCAGTCTACAAGGTAGGATAACACTTACGAGATTTAGTTAAACATAACCTCTTCCTCACAACGTAGTTTGCTAAATTAAGTAGCTTGCAGTGGATTAAACATACCACAACTATTGTATATTTTCAGGGCAGGCTTCCCAATGGCATAGAAGTTGCTATCAAACGGTTGTCCATGGGTTCTGACCAAGGAGATATAGAATTTAAAAATGAACTGCTATTAGTAGCAAAGCTGCAACACCGAAATTTAGCAAGACTATTGGGCTTTTGTTTGGAAAAAGGAGAAAGGATACTGGTGTACGAGTTTCTTCCCAATAGAAGCCTTGACTACTTCATATTTGGTAACACAATTTCTGCTTGACTACCCTGCATATCTATTACTTTTTAATTGATAAAAGTTGTAAAAGAGATATTCTGAACACAATCGAAAGCATCATGTTTCCTTTGGCATGTAGATCCAACCAAACGTTTATATTTGGATTGGGAAAGGCGTTACAAGATTATACAAGGTATTGCTCGAGGTCTTCTTTATCTTCATGAAGATTCTAGATTGCGCATTATTCATCGTGATCTCAAAGCAAGCAACATACTCTTGGATGATGAAATGAATCCTAAGATATCAGATTTTGGCATGGCAAGACTGTTTGTTGCAGATCAAACTCTTGGAAATACACATAGGGTTGTTGGAACCTAGTAAGTATCACAATATGAGCAAATGGTTTTTTGTAATCATTGTCTTTGGCATAAAAATAAAGTAAAAAATTGTATGTTGCTATCTTATTTTGTACATGTTATTATGCAGTGGATATATGGCACCGGAATATGTAATGCATGGGCATTTTTCTGTGAAGTCAGATGTTTTAAGCTTTGGCATACTAGTTCTTGAGATAGTCACTGGACACAAAAATGTTAATATCCATAACAGCGGTTATGCGGAACATCTGATAAGCTTTGTAAGATTGCAATCTTTAAGTCACAATTTTCTTGGCCTTAAAATAGTCCATGACATTGTATGAATGCTTGCAGGCATGGACGAACTGGAGGGAAGGGACTGCCTTAAATATAGTAGATCAAACACTGCAGAATAATTCAAGAGACGAAATAATGAGATGCATCCATATTGGATTACTTTGTGTTCAAGAAAACGTAGCCAATAGACCAACCATGGCTACAGTTGTAATCATGTTTAACAGTAACTCTCTCATTCTTCCTATACCCTCACAACCTGCATATTATATGAATGTCCAAGGTCCATCAGATACAAGATCAAATGAATCAAGAAATAACTTCAGGCAAGCATCATTAAATGAAGCTTCCATTAGTGATCTAGATCCTCGCTAGATTTCAGTGTAGTGGTTACTCTCAGAAGCATTCATCCAGCTCCCGCAAGCCAAACAAATGCTTGTTGTTTAGTGATCGAAAGAAAGTATAACTTGATGTAAAATTCTCCAATAACATCAAAATATAAAGCATTATTTATATTAATACATTCAGATTTCAATAATGTAACGAGGAGCTTCATTAATTTATTTAAAAGAAAGAATCAAAATCAATGACAAAGAGGACTAGATCAATAATCAGTTTCCTACTCGTTGAATCCCATGCCAGAAGTGTTTCCAAAAGGTGGTGATGAATAGAAACAAAAGAATCTTCTTTTGTTAAGGTAATGTGAATTTTGCTAGCAAATCCAAATAAAGCAAAACATTTTTTTAAAGAAATGTTTTGCTAGATGATTTCTTATATATCAAGCAAAACATTTCTAAACGTTCCATGACTAAGCCTCAGGAAGACCAAATTAAATTTGCCAAAATTGGAAATGTGGAATCAATAGAACTATATTTAGACCAACCTTGCATGACATTTTTTTTTTCAAACTAAGCCTGCCTAGGGACAACGAATCAAAAGGTTTCTATGTTTACAAAAGGGTTGAGTTTAGATCAAGCTCGATTGAAATAAACGGCTTCTAGAAACTGGAATTACAAGATAATCAACCTCAAGAGGGAACTTTTTCAACTGCATATAACTATGTTTTTGCCCTGCAACGGTTGCTAATAGTTATATCTAGATAAGGATCGCAACTAAAAAGACAAATGGAATACAGAATTAGTAATCCAGCACTGAGAATTCTTCAATTCTGTTTTACTGAACTGGGGAGATAGAAAGCTTTCATTGGCAAAATGCACACTTTTTTATGCTTTTCATCATGTTTTGAAGGTTACAGCCTTTGGAAGCTGGAGTTATCTAGCTTTTCCACCATGCTAATCTTGTACGGTACATCAGTACATTAGTACATGTTAAGACCTGTGCTCTTTTATATATATTGTTTTGTTTATGAAGCAAAGATACAAGAAATAAAATGAAGGAAAAGAAAGATAGAACAAGAGAAATTTCCAGATCTGACACCTGACAACACATGAATTATGTTACATTTTTCAAGTCAACTCAGGTCAATGCGTTTTGAAGCATATACTCCAATTCAAGTATGCACGCTCACTATTACAAATGTGATTTTTAACAATATTTTTTTTTTATCTAATCTATAATAAAAATGTTATTAAAAAGTTTTGATGACATTAAAAAATGTCATAAAATTATAAATAAATGTTATTAATATATTTTTGTAACATTTATTAAATGTCATAAAAATATGTTGATAATATTTATTTATGATTTGACAATATTTTTGAATATAACCAAAAGTTTTTAACAAAATTTTTATTAAGTATTAAATAAAAAATGTTGAAAAGTCACATATATAGGTAATAGTGACTTGTAATCTCGTATTTCCCCGTCAGAGTAAAGAAGACAAATACAGAACAAATCAACAAGGCACTAATATTTTCCTGTGGTAAAATATTAGGATTTAGGGTCACGGTTGGAAATAGGAAATTTAGTATATTAATAATAAATTCTCAGTGATATACTTCAAAAATAAGCACCAGGATAATAGTGACTTTATTAAACAGAAACACTTGCGGAAGATGCAGAAGTTTTACGTCTTATTCATTTGTCGAAACTAGCTTGTTCAGATGTGAAATACCTGCCTACAAAAATGGAGGTTCAGATGATCATGGAAGATTAATAGTAGATTCATAGTTTAAACTATACATCTCCCCTAGGAATTGTCGTCAATTTTGTCCAATATAGTGGTGAAGACCCGCCCCATAGTTCTAGTTGTGCTACTATCAAGAAAGCCACAGCATATATCGATCTTATCTTATAATTAGAACACCCATTTTGGTTATTTGTCTCACTATTCACCTCAAGTTAATTTAGATTATTTATTTAATAAGCTTAATTTTTAAATTAAAGTTTTCATTTGATTCATGAATCAAATTCAATGAATGAATTAATCATCGAATTGTATCTCAAGGTAATTTCAAATTTGGAGTCATAGGTTTGGCGGAAGGGGAGAGGAGCTTAAGGAGGTTATGACTTTAAATACGTCACTAATATTTGGTTCATTGCTAGCCTAAAAGAAAATGAACAAACATTTTACATGTGACCCAAGACATTGTATTTTGGTTAAAGAATTGAATATTTGTTTTGTCTGCATCAGCATATGTATGTAGTTGCATTGCGACTTTGTATTTAAGCTAGTAGTCAATCGAATATCAATGCCATTTTTGTAGTTCAGCTTGCAGGTGAAATTGTAAATGGTGGAAATTTTTATTCATAGTTTAAACGGTGGATATATATAGAGTGTACGTGATGACAGAAATCTATAATTTACAAACATCCTACTAATAATACCTTTCATTTTATCTCTCTAAATTTTTTTTACTGTGATATTATATCATCAATCTTATCTCCCTTCTCTTCCTATATATCTCAAGATGTATATACTGAAAGAAAAAGGCATTATTTCAGTGTAAGTTGTAAAAAACCTATACTGATGTAGATTGGTAATTGGTATTGGTAATACTTTAATTTAATAAAAGAGTCTCCAAGAATTATTTCCATATATATAATAGCTGCAGTGAAGTTGGCAATTTTTCATTTCAGATAAAACCGAGCACCAAATAAACGCTAACAACTAGCACTGCCATGGCGATGAGTACAGTTCCTGACGCGTCGCTTTTTCCTGCACAAATCAGAATCCTTTGTCAGTGCGACAGTCATGGATTAAGATTTAATAAACCATGATTGTTGAAATTTTGTTTTGTTTTTGTTACAGTTGTTGAAATTTTGTTACCACATATACTTGATTAAAAAAGGGGATTTTTTTTATGAAGACTCGTTACTTAGTAAAAAAAAACAATTGTTTTTTATGTGAAGTAATTCATTGATTTTTTTAGAGTTTTTTTAGGTAAAAACTAATTTATTTTTATTTATAGGTATAAAATCACTTTTTTTAAAAAAAGAAGAGGTTGATTTTATGAGAATTATTAAAAAATAGTTCTAATTTTAATTAGATATAAGTTAAATTAAACAAACACCTCACAAAGAAGTGAACATTCAAAATTTAGTAAGTACTCAACTAACTGAAAAATGGTTCATCAAGTCAACCCGGGGTTCAATTGGGTGCCTCAGTTGAAATTAATAAAGTAATGTAATGAATACCTTTTGAAGACGGAAGATGCCGGTAAGTTTCGAATCTAATATTACAACTTGGTGTAAGAACTTTACCACCTATGATCTTGCCAATGCAACAATTTGGGATTTGTGAGACAGCCACACGATCCAAGCATTGTTTGCAGTCTTGCTGAGACAAATCAGGGGTGCACTGCACAAGACCATGTATGGTTTGAAAATTTGGAGCAGACGAACTTCCCTCTGCATACTTACGACGAGAGTCACCCGATGCAGCTCTGTCAGTTAGAGTCCTCATCAAATTCTGGAGCACCTGGATATATGTAATGAGGTTGATTTAGTGGTGAAGGGAGAAAGAAAGGAGAAAAAGATCGTGAGTTCGAATCCTTCCGTTAACAAAATTAACAATTAACATTCGCTCGTAAAAAAAAAAGAAAAATTCTGAAGCACCTGATTGAACTGATCCACATCGGTTGCATTGGTGGAATTCCACATATAAAGCGTAGGAGAAGTCTCCATGACGCCAAATATTGAGCGGTTTGAGTAGCGCAACATGCATTTGTCAAGGTGCAAAATTCTCTCTTTCTCTTCCTCCTGGTTTGGACAATTGGCTGTGAGATTGCTTCTGGCATCGTTGAGGCAACTACGACACTCATCTGGCTTAAGATCACCTCTGCAGAGCCCAATGGCGTTTACTTTGTCTTCATTTTGACCATATGAGAAGTTGTAGAAACCATAGTTAATTTCTGTGTTGGAAGAGAGAGTAGATAAAAGGGTGTTGAGATTGGTGTTATAGGTGCCGTTGCTGTTATTATCACATAATTCTGTTAACATTGTCTGGGCGCTGGCTTGAGATATGAATTTTTGAAATAGACAAGAAAGAAAGAAAAGAAACATGCAAGAAACAGCAGCCATAGGTATGATCATGAATGAGCATCTATTGGCCAAAGGTGCTGTGCTGCTGTCATTTTATAACCAAAAATTTCCTTGAATCATGTACTGTTCATTCGTTTAATTTTGATTTAAGAACTTATTAATTACAATTCATAGACTAAAAGTTTTTTACACTATCTAATTTAATTAAATTTGTTAACTTTTCTATAATTATTTTAAAAAAGATTCCTACTACATTGATTTAAAAACATCTTATCTTATACTAATAATATGTGGACACCTTTACTTATCATATAAATAATCAATATTTTTTATTTTTATATATTTATTTTTCTATTACTTAATATCATCTAATATATTTATATTAATTTTTTTCTTTTTCACATTCTCACTGTAAGTGTAAAGTAAAAATTAATGTCTAACAGTATTTTTCCAAAAATCTTATCATGATTTTTAATTAGTTGATCATGTAAAATCTTTATATATACTGTTAAACTCTTGATTTAATATACTACATCTTCAATTTTGGTAACGTGTTTAATTTTTATTTTAACATAAGTGCAGTGAAATTTTTATGTTACCATTCACTTTGCTTTTATTTTTAAAAATATCAAAAAAAATTATTATAACTTAATTTTAATTTATTTAACATTTTTATGTTATTATCCAATTATTTTAATGATGTATAGCCTGATGCATCCGAAGAGCAAATAAAAATGTTTATTTTTTATGGTAAATAAAAATGTATATTTGACACTGCAAAGATTTTAAAACATATTATACCATTTACCAGCTAACGATTCATTAGTTCAAACAATAAATGTTTTGGTACTTTTTAAGTAAATTCTACCATCTATATTGGGGAAAAAAAAGTCAAACATAATTACGTGAAACTTCTTCCATCTTCATTATCGTCACCTATTTTTGTCCCTGTGGCTTGTGTCTATAGGACGTGACTCACAGCTATGTTTGACTGTGAGGTAGAAAAGAGAGGAGATAAAAATAATAAATGAGAAAAAATAAGATAATTTTTTGGTTGAAAAGATACGGAGTAGAATAAAAAAATATTTAAATTAAAATTGTTTGATAGTTAAGTAAGAAAAAAGGGGAAATTAATATTTAATAGAAAAAAAATTATAATAATAATTATTATTATTATATAAAATTCTTTTATCTACAACCATATTAACCCCTTTATTTTTGAAATATATAAATTAATATCCCTTATACATTACACTAATTAATATTTTTAATTGTTTAAAAAACATTACAACTTACATCTCTTATAGAGAATGTTAATGCAAATATTAAAAAACGTGAAATGTTTGTACAATTTTACCAAAATTCAGGGGTGATTAATATAATTTATTCAGTATTAAAATATTTTGTTTTTACCGTTCAACAAAACCATCACAAATTATTATAGATCAATTAACTTGAATTGTTCCATCTTAATTAGAAGTCTGAGTTCGAATTTTAAATTTATAACTGTGTTAAATAAGAAAAAAAAATATCTAACTATAATAATCATACCAATAATAAATCCTTCACTTCCCCTCTCTTCCCTCCTCCTCTCCTCCATTCCCTCTATACAAAGATTTTAAAACATTATAACAACTAACAATTGATTAGTTCAAATAGTAAATGTTTGATACCTTTTAAGTACATTCTATCATTTAAATTGAAAAATGGTCAAACATAACTTCGTGAACTTTCTTCCATTTTTCAGAATCGTCACCTAGTTTTGTCCTTGTTGCTATAGGACGTGACTCACTTGCTATAGTGTAGTTCCTTTGTTTCTGTTTTGTTTTTCCATCCCTGTACCAAAAAAGTCGTCAAAATTAAAACTATTGGAAGAAAGTCAAGGCTTCTTGCATCAGTTATACAAACATCGGTTGCATGGTGTAATGGCAGCAAAGAGAAGAGAACTGTGCTCTTTTATCATATGTTTTGAGAGTGTAAACGTGCTGTGCTTTTCCTAAAATTTTGATGTGTTGATTCTGGTCATGTGAGCTTTTATCAATAACTTTGTGTTCTCTCTTTTGCTTGGCTATATACGTATTTGTAGATTTATTATGTGGTCATCCACCCTTAGTGAATACTGTTTTCCAGTTTATCTCTTAATGGACCTTGGAAGACTTCTGGTGTATCCATCTAGTAGTTTTATATATATATATATTGAACTAGCTCCTGTAGGTTTTTCCATCACGTTGGGGTTTTCCACTTAAAATTTGGTGTATGTTGATTTTACTTTTTTATTTCTTGCGTCCTATTATTTGCCTAAAATAATTATTTGTTGCCTGAGAAATTTGAAGAGTCCATTTTTTTTTTTTGCAGGGGGACAGATTTGTTACTTTATTTGCAAGCATCCAAATCAGCAAGTAGCTAGTCATAGAGTGTGTTAATAAGTTTCGTGCACACTGAAATTTGTGCAATAATTGGCATTTGGTATACAAATTTTTATTGCATGTTTGAATAAAAAATTTCAGTGATAGAATTTTTTTAATATGTTTTTTCATTTTTATCATTTCAAATAAAAATTGTTTTAACTTTACGTGTAAACCGAATAAATATTTACGTGGAAGACATTATTTATTAAAATTTAAATATTTAAATAATTGTAAAAAAATAAAAATTCAGCCCCTCCTTAAATAGATGTCTGAATTTGTCTCGAGTTAGGATTGTTTCTAGCTCTGATGATCCTGGCGGTTTTAGGAAGACCTGTGGTGTACCCATTAATCCTTTTTAGTGGTGTTTTCCCCCGTTAAAAAAATTGGTGCATGTAATTGATTTTATATTTCTATTTTATGTGTTTTATTATTTGCCTAAATTTTCCCTTAAAAAAAACTTGTCTAAAATTATTATGTGTTGCCTGAGAAATTTGTGAAACTTATTTTTAATTGCACAGAGGAACAAGGAGATTAAATTTGATTACCCAAAAACTAAAAATATAAAATAGCTTGTTTAGTTTGATTTAATTTGAATAAATCCGAATTAAGCTAGACTGATATTTTATGGCTTAGTTCAGCTAATTTTTTTTAAACGTGTGGTTCAGTTGTTCAGTGTATGTACAGATGCACAGAATAAATGCAATGGCAATTAAGGAATCCAGATTTTGAAATCAGTATTAAAGACCAGCTGAAGGTCAGATCACTGATTTCAATCTCAGTTTTAAGCAAAGAATATGTGGTGTCTTAAACAAGACATTGCACGAACAAATTATATGGATTGATGATGAATGAATATCAACCCATGACCAAAATCTTGCGAGGGTATAGCTCAGTAATTGAAGCTTCATTTTCTGATTCTTGAGCTTATTTAATTATCAGTTCACTTGTTCCTATTTCCCTTGAATTATACTCCAATGACTGCATCTCTGGAAGGCTTATAGTTCTACTGTTCATATAAAACGCTGGTTCAGCAGGAATTGGGAGACTCAGAGAATAGCTATTAAGCATCAGTATAATGGTAGTAGCCATAGTTGGTCTGTCAGCTAAATTTTCTTGAACACAGATCTAGAGTAAACCAATATGGATGCATCTCATCATTTCATTTCGTGAATTGTTATTTAATGATGAATCTACAATATTTACAGCTGTCCCCTCCTTCAAATTTCTCCATGCCTTGTTATTGGATCACATTCTACTTCTGCATCAATGTTTCCGATCACGTAATCTTCTAATTCATACTTCTAAATGGCAAAGAAGAAATAATCGTGACAAAAGGAAGACATGCAA
Source organism: Glycine tomentella (assembly GCA_007407185.1). Taxonomy (NCBI): domain Eukaryota; kingdom Viridiplantae; phylum Streptophyta; class Magnoliopsida; order Fabales; family Fabaceae; genus Glycine; species Glycine tomentella. The sequence continues at coordinate 1,163,320 of PYAF01003201.1, forward strand.
AGTGTTGCGCTCACGGCAAGTATACCGGTCGCCCAAGTAATAAAGTGAAAGTAAGGGGATTTGTCGTTCCCAACGAGGATTGTTTGGCCAAATATCTTATAATTTCGATCGATAAGTTGGATATAAAAATAATGAAAGTAATGTTGTGGTGTTGTGTGTGTGAATTGAGAGAAGGAATCGAACTAAAGCAAATGTAAATTA
>PYAF01003201.1:1172667-1184157 GCA_007407185.1 Glycine tomentella
AAAATTACAAGAACACTGCTGTTTGATAAATATTTTTCAAACAGCAGTGTTCTTGTAATTTTTTTTTAAACTATAATATTTTAATTTTTTTGCCATGTTTTAAGTTATGACTTCTACACATAAATAATAATAAAAAAATCAGAGCCGCATTTTAATTAATAACTTCTTAAAAAAAATATTGAAAAGTAAAGTCGTATTTACTTTTTATGACTTTCACCTAAAAAAAATGAAGTTGTAAACCATGTAGGCCTTCGAAAAAAATAAGTTGACGATTTCTACTGAAAAATTTAAAAAGAAAAAGAAAATAAATTAAATTCGAGAAAGAGGATACATACGACTTTCATTTATAAGCGGTATTTCTCAAACACAACTTATCTCATTTGGGATAAATTTTCAAAATCTACATATTTTACTGAATTTTTAAAAAATAGTCCCTCTAGAGTATAAAGGGCGTATAACTAAACTTAAAATAATATGTTAGGAAAAAAATAGTCACCTAATTATATACACTCATGGTCTTTAACGAAGACTAATTAATATTTTTTTATAGAGATTACTTAATACTAATATCATGATTAAAAGAAGAAAAAAATTCTATATATGTTAGGCTATCTAGACAAAATGTTAACTTTTATATATGATTAAAAGAGTTATGTTTAATTAGCTTAGGTTACATATGATTTTATGTATTGAGATTACTTTAAGTATTTATTTTATTTGATAGTAATTATTTAATAATAATATGAATATAATATTTTGTAATTCCTTGATGTTGTTTGGATTGGTTCTATTTTCAATTTACAAGTTTTAGTTAATTAACACAACAGACAAAATATTATAAAAATATGTAAAAACAATATCGATTATGGAAGAATCAATGTTGTTATGTATCTTACAATATCGATTTTGTCAAAATTGATGTTGTTTCTGAATTTTTTGCACTTTATTTTATTTCTTATCATACAACACCACTTTTCGTAAAAATCAATAAAGTGAATTTCAACATCGATTTTCATAATCGATGTTAAAATTTATACTTTTAACGACGATAGTTTCAACATCAGTTCATGACAGATTTTGAAAGTATTTTAAAAGTCCATTTCTAGTAGTATTTTCAACTACTAATTGGTTATTTTAGTTGGAATTGGATTTTGGGTTGCTAAATTTGCATGTATTTATGCAATTACAATACCTATAATCATCAAACAAAGATTAAACGAATCAATTTTGTAAAAAATAAAAAGATTAAATGAATCAAATTCTAAATGCGTATTTTAACTTTGATTTATTGATATAAAATATTAACAATTCATTGATTTTTTTCAACATATCATTCATTGATATTTGATAATGTCTAAAGATACTTATAAAAGCACATATCATTCATCAAATGATCCCAAATTGTGTTGTCCCATAGTAGGTACTTGAATCCTACACCTCCCTCTGTGTATCCTTCATCTTCCATTATTCAGTAGAAATAAAATATTACCTTTAATGAAATTTTCACCTCCCATATCACAATCTTAACACCTCCCTTCTTGCTTCTCTTAACCCTTGACAACATCTCTCTCGACAGTAGACCCATGCGACGACATCCCTTTCTTCAACAGCACACCCACAACGACGACACCCCTTCCTCCTGTGGCAACTCCTCCTTCCCCCCGCCCCCTCATTCTCACGCTCCCTCATCCTCCTTTCTCCTTCCGTGAAGGTAAGTGGCTCCTTCACCCTTCTCTTTTCTTTTCTTCATTCTCTTTCTCCCTTTATCAAATTTAATTAACTATAAAAAATATTTTGGAATAGTCTTTTTGTAAGCAAAATTACTTCCAGAATGACTTTTCCATAAGCAAAAAATGATTCTAGAATGGTCTTTTCATAAGCTAATAAGCAAATGAGCAAATATTTCTTATGGAAAATTGTTGTTCTATAAGCATTTTTGCTTACGGAAATGCCATTTTAGAAGCATATTTTTTAAATCCAGAGCAGCCTTTCTGAAATATATATTGTATATTTTGGAAAGGAGGTTTCAAAAATCCTTATTGTGCTTACGGAAAGCCCATTCCAAAAGCAACATCTATAATTCAGAGTAGCCTTTCTGGAAGTGTATTTTATATCTTCCAAAAATAACGTTCTAGAAAACACTATTTTACCTTATGGAAGAATTATTCTGGAAGCAAAAATTGCAATCCAGATTAGCCTTTCTAGAAGTGCATTTTGTATCTTCCAGAAGCATTATTTTTTGCTTATGGAAAAGGTGTTCTATAAGATTTTTCCTTTTGGAAGGGTCATTTTGCAAGAGTATTTCGCCAATTCTAGGAAGAAGAGTTGAGTTGAGTCAAGAAGAAAAGTTGAGTTGGAGAAGAAAAGGAGAATAGGAAAAGGGAGGGTCTGAACTTGCACTGAGTGCAGGAGAAAGAAGAGGAAGAAGGAAAGCAGAGGAAGGGAAGAAGATAGAAGGGATAGATTGGAATTTTAAAAAAATTGGGAGATGCAGGATACAATAAGAGATGTGCAAAATTTAATTGCCCTCATAGTATATATATTGGGCTTAATTAATGGTATGTGCCAACCCAACATGTTTTTTTTTATCTTTAGTGTGGGCCTTATCCCTCTAAGACCTTTCATCATCATTTATTAGTGGCGTCTCCAACATATTGTTTTTCCTCAATATATAGGTAGAAATCACAACAATTCGTAACAACAAGCAAAGATGTCGATAAATTCTGCATAGGAATTATTTTTTTCGGTCCCTTGCGCATGCTCTTGTCAATCAAGGTTGGGGCTTGACAATTAATAGAGAGGGAAAAAACCCGAAAAAAAAAAACAATATGGGGAAGCCAACTAGAGACTCCACGATAAAGTGGACGGGAGTTGCAGCTTCAGTGCAGGTGTATAGAAGCAAAAGATATGATATTTTGTGAATACAATTCTAAACTTTGATGATAGAAATAATAAAGTTCTTACACAGAACAGAACAGAGAAAACAAAATAGGTGAGATAAGTTCAACAATAATAACAAAATATTTTATTCGTAGTGCAACCGCATCTAGTTAAATAATTTTCCATTAGCGTTATAGGTGGACGGTGGAATTGTCATGGAATCAGAGTGCTGGTGCTGGTGCCTCTGCCGTAGTAGGTTCATCATAGAAGCGGAAGTTTTCATATCTAATATTACAACTGGGTGCAGCAAGCCTACCACTTATCTTTCCGACACAACAGCTCGTGATTCTTGAGAAAGCCTCAACCAAGCAACTGTTGCAGTCTTGTTCAGACAAGTCAGGAGTGCACTGAGCAGCACCATATATGGTCTGAGAATTTGGAGCAGTTGCATTTGCAGCGGCATACTTACGACGAGAGTCACCTGATGCAGCTATGCCTGTTAGATTCCTCATCAAGCTCCCTAACACTTGATTGAACTGGTCCACGTCCGTAGCATTGGTTATCTCCGACATATAAAACAAAGGTGAAGTTTCCATGAGGCCAAATATAGAGCGGTTTGAGTAGCGCAACATGCACTTGTCGTACCACCCAATTGCCTCTTTCTGGTTTGGACAAAGCTGCGTGAGAAGAGCCGTTGAATTGTTTAGGCAGCTGCGGCATTCGTCTGGTTTAACATCTCCTCTGCACAGCCCAATGGCGTTTACTTTGTCAGTGTTTTCGCCGTAAGAGAGATTGTAGAAACCATAGTCGATTCCTGTGTTGGAAGTGAGATTGGATAAAAGGGTGTTGAGGTTGGTGTGATGAGTGCTATTGGCTGTGAATCTGCCTTTATCACTGAGACAGAAGTGATTCACGAAACTTGGCTGGGCGCTAGCTTGAGATATAGTAGTAATAATTATGAAAAGGAGACAACAAATAAAGGAATGTTGCATTGAGGAAATAATAGCCATTAATTATGATTGCTTTCTTTGAAGTGATTAATTTGCTGAGTAAAATTTGTGTTGGTACATTTATAAGCTAACTTTGTTTGGCACGTACCGTGTATGAAACGAAACTTTTACCATTTCAATTCGCTGAAGTGGTCCGATTCACATATATGCAAACTGTAAAATCGAGTTTGGTAGTGCCTTGTGTGTCCTAAATGCTTTGAATTTTTCTTTTTAACACGAGAGAAAATGCTTTGAAGTTTTAATAACATCTCGTCATTCTGCTTTGTAATTCGTATTTATCTCATCTGAATTTGTCGTTGCATATATTAGAAGATCCTGTCCAATACGTGTCACATTAAAAGAAGACTTCTAATGTCCAGTATTTTGACTCGGTCCCACCAAAAGCTTGGCTCATAAGTCATAACTCAACTTGAAACGACCCCCTTCCTCTGTCGTTTGTCTTAAATTATTCGCATGGACAATTCCTTCTTGGACCACCTGCTCAGCTCAGCCCACTTACCCATCTGACCTTTACGTGATTCACATCGTCAAATTTAAATAATAGTATATCAAAAAATAAAAAATAAAATATAAGATGATAAAGATAAAAAATAATGTATTGAAATATATAATAAATTAAAAGAAATCCTTTTAAACATTTAGAAATAATCAAATTTAATATTAAAAATTAATAAATAAATTAATAGTTTATAAATTGCATATTTTTACAAAAGAAAAAAACAAAGATAAAGTTTACATATATAAATTAAAAAAGGGAGAAAAAAGAATAATGATAATGATACGTAGGCATACTGGGGTTAACACTTTTTTTTACGAAACATACCATGCACGAAAGTACGAAAGCTTAAATCAATTTTGTTTTCCTGATTTCCCTTAAATCCGTCTCTTATCTTTTATTTTTCTATTTAACTGTTAACCAATCACATAAATGCAATTAGTGTTTCGTGTTTATTGTACAGCATTACTGAAAGTTTATAGACTAATTATCTATTGATGAATTTTAAAACTTTTATATAATTACATTTTCTTGCTTTTTTTAAAGAATTTGAATTAATAATAAACATGAGGAGAAATATTTTCAATAATCAGAAATTTTTTATTTTTAAAAGGTTTACATATATTTTTAGCCTTTTAAAAAAATATTTTTATTAGTCCTTCAAATTTTTGAAAAATTACTTTTATTCTCTCATGTTTTGTGTTAATGGTTTCATAATGTGCAGAGATTTTTCAATGAGAAATGATTTTCTTAATTTAATTTTTTAAAATAATTTGTGACAATTTAAAATCATTAAATATGTAAAAAATTGTTATAATTTTGCATTCATATTTTTATTTTTTCTTAAACACCCTCTGTATGTAAAAATAAGTTACTAAACTATAGGAGTCAAATATTTTCAAGTTTTAAAATTGGCAGAAATCATTTTTTTAAATAAATAAAAATTTAACTATTAAAAAATTGTCAAATTATGAAACCAGAATATAGAAAGACTAAAAGTGTTATTTTTTTAATTTGAAAGATTAATCAAAATATTTTTTAAAGGATTAAAAAAATAATTATTCAAATTTAAAATATTAAAAATATATTCAAACCTTTATAAAAACTTAAAAAATTGAAAGTTTTGGTGAGAGGGAATCAGGGATTGAATAAGGAATTTTATTATTTTTCTCTTTCCGTCTACCATGGGCATGAACGCCGGGTTTTTTTTCCCATCTACACCACTTTGGGTGCCAAAATTTTCCATTTACACTACTTTTGATTTTATTAACCAATCTACACCAGTTTTTTTTTTTTTTTTTGCCGTGAGAAGTTGGGAAGTGGGAATCCGACTTCTCAACAGCATTTTGCTTCTTTTTTTTTAATTTTTTTTTAAAAATAAAAAAATTTATATTTGTTGACTGTGGAAAGTTAGAAATTCACAACCCCAATTTCGTACGATTTCACTTTTTTTTTTAAATTATATTTTTTAAAAAAGAATGTTTGTAATTTTTTTGAAAAAAATTAAAAATATATTTTATTGATTTAATAATTATTAGTTGCATTAAATTTAATAATTAAAAATATAACTAAGATATGATAATTATATATTAATTTATTTTTTAATCACATTATTTTTTTTAATTTTAAATATTTTAATTAATAATATAACTGAGATATGATAATTATATATCTATTTTATTTCTTAATCAACTTATTTTTAATAATGCTGTCTTTTTTTTATTTTAACATAAATATTTATTAAATTTAATACAACTAATAATTTATTAAATCAATAAAATATATTTTTAATTTTTTTAAAAAAATTAAAAACATTTTTTTTAAAAAAAGTAAAACTGTACGAGGTGGGGTTGTGAATTCCCCACTTCCCACGGTCAACAAATATAAATTATTTTATTTTTTTATAATATAAACTTTAAAAAAAAAAAAAGCAAAATGCTGTTGAGAAGTTGGATTTCCACTTCCCAACTTCTCACGGCAACAAAAAAACTGGTATAGATTGGGTAATAAAGCAAAAGTCGTGTAAATGAAGAATTTTGGCACCCAAAGTGGTGTAGATGGAAAAAAACCTGAACGCCGAGCCATTTTCGTGGAAAAAAAGAAGCGTAGAGAAAAATTCCCTATAACCTTCTTTCTTATTGTTTGAATAGTAGAAGAGTTTGTAGTCAATCAAACGCGTCATTCTGTAGTCAATCATACTACACCCTTCGCCGAAGAGGAAAGCTCCTTCATTATGTTTATATGTAAAGAAGTTTCACTCTTTGGATTGTCTTACTATATACTGAATCCGGGAGGACAATTTCAATGGCTGCAGTTTCTTTTAGACTCCTTTCCTTTCTTTGTTGTCTATCGGTCATAATCATATCACAAGCCAGCGCTCAGACATACTGTGATAACGAGAAAGGCAACTACACAATCAATAGCACCTACCACAGCAACCTCAACACTCTCTTATCCAATTTCTCTTCCCACACAGATATCTACTATGGTTTCTACAATTTCTCGTATGGCCAAGACCCAGACAAAGTATACGCCATTGGGCTCTGCAGAGGCGATCAAAACCCGGATCAATGCCTCAAATGCCTCAATGAGTCCAGAGTCTCTCTGGTAAAGGAATGTCCAAACCAGAAAGAGGCGTATTATTGGAAACTAGAGTGCATGCTGCGCTACTCTAACCGCTCCATATTTGGCATCATGGAAATTCAACCTACTACTCGAAGCGTTTACCTGAAGAATGTAACGGGCTCGGTGGATGAATTCAATAATGTGCTGGAGAGCTTGATGAGGAATTTATCAAGCACAGCTGCATCAGGTGACTCTCGTCGTAAGTATGCTACAGGCAGCAGACCTGCTCCAGCTTTTCAAACCACATACGGTTATACACAGTGCACGCCTGATTTGTCATACGAAGATTGCACTAAGTGCTTGGGTGACGCTGTTTCAGATATCCCAACTTATTTTAATGGCAAGGCTGGTGGCAACGTTTTAAAACCCAGTTGTAGAATTAGATTCGACCCCTACCCCTTCTACGAAGCAACATTGAAATTAGACCCAGATGCATCACCAACAATTACCCCGCTACCATCACCACTCGCCAACAACACTTCTTCTTCACAAGGTATTTGTCACCTTTTGCGAAAACTGCTTACACCTTACTAATTACCATAGAGCCACCCAACAGAACCCCAAAGTTGACTTTATTTGAATGTTTTCCTCTTTGTCAAGTGTTCTTTTACTTATTCATTTGTTGAAAGGGAAGTAAGTGCTTCGGAAATTAGCTTTTATGGAAGCTCTTTCATTTTAATTTATTTTACTTTTTAATTTTTTTTTCATCTATAAATGCTTACAGACTAGTTTATTCAAACAAACCCATTTATTTAACTGTTGGAGTTGGACTTTTGGATATTTTTTAAGGTTGACGTATTCACTTTGATCTCTATAGTTGTTTCCATTTTTAAGTTTTATCCCGCAGATGAGAACCATCAAAGTTTTAGTTCATTAATTTACATGCAAACAAAGTTAGGTTTTGGCGAGAAGATTAGTTTTCATTTAAAATGGAGAAAACTAAAGAGAGAAATTGAATAGTTAAACCTTCTTATTAATCTTAATCTGTGGATTAGAATTCTGATTTGTGCAGGGAAGGGCAACACATCACGAATTATCATTGCCATAGTAGTGCCAGTTGCTAGTGTTGTTTTGGTGCTCATTCTTTTCCGCATCTATCTAAGAGTGAGGAAGTCAAGAAAACAAATTGAAAGTAAGTCTGTCATTTTTTATAAAAGGAATTTTGGAAAAAATAGTCTTACAATTTAAAGGTTCAGTAGTGTAACAAATCATAAATGAACTCTTTTAGCGAGATACAATTTATTTTGCAGACAATAATAATAAATAAATGTTATCTTTTATTGCTCGCATCTAAATGACTAACAAATTTCACCCGGGTTCCAATGAATGTGAAGCTAAAAGAGAAGAAGATTATAATGAAGATGACATTACATTTGCTGAGTCATTACTATTCAACTTTGACACTATACGAGTTGCTACAAATGAATTTGCTGATTCTAATAAACTTGGACAAGGCGGGTTTGGAGCTGTTTACAGAGTAAGATGACACTTTTCATTCAGATAAATGTAACCTCTTCATCAAAACATGGTATATTAAGATACTATATTTGACTAAAACATAAAACATAAATGAAAAAATATATATATTTTCAGGGTCAGCTTTCCAACGGACAAGAGATTGCAGTAAAAAGGTTGTCAAGGGATTCTGGGCAAGGAGATATGGAATTTAAGAATGAAGTGCTTTTAGTGGCCAAGCTTCAACACCGAAATTTAGTTAGGCTACTTGGGTTCTGTCTGGAAGGAACAGAAAGACTTCTTGTCTATGAATTTGTTCCTAATAAAAGCCTTGATTACTTCATATTTGGTAAGCTCGAATATCTGCATAATTACTCTAACTTATCTTAGTTCTGGTTCAAGACATACTTACTGACTACTAACTAAAATTACTTTAAAACTCATTTGGCGTTGTGTATCATGTATATATATAGATCCAATAAAGAAAGCACAATTGGATTGGCAAAGGCGTTACAAAATCATTGGAGGCATTGCTCGAGGTCTTCTCTACCTCCATGAAGATTCTCGACTACGTATTATACATCGTGACCTCAAAGCTAGCAACATTCTCTTGGATGAAGAGATGCATCCTAAGATATCTGATTTTGGGATGGCAAGATTGGTTCACATGGATCAGACTCAGGAAAATACAAGTAGAGTTGTTGGGACCTAGTAAGTATGAGAACATACTATTACTTATTTATGATTAATTATATTTATGATTAATTAAACTTGCCTGTGATTTTCATGCAGTGGATATATGGCACCTGAGTATGCAATATACGGTCAGTTTTCAGCAAAATCAGATGTTTTTAGTTTTGGTATACTGGTTCTTGAAATTATAAGTGGCCAAAAAAACAGTGGTGTTCGACACGGGGAGAATGTGGAGGATCTATTGTGCTTTGTAAGTGTTTCTTTTCTTGTCATGTTATCTTCTTTTTCCTTGTCATTAGAATAATAGGATTAGAAAACCATATCTTCCTTCACATTACTATGCAGATGAAATCTGCGAAGTAACTGACTTCTGCAATTGAACAAATTTGTGCAGACATGGCGAAACTGGAGGGATGGAACAACTACAAACATTGTAGATCCCACATTAAATGACGGTTTGCGAAATGAAATAATGAGATGCATCCACATTGGGTTATTATGTGTTCAAGAAAATGTGGATGCCAGACCAACCATGGCTTCTGTTGCACTCATGCTTAATAGCTATTCTGTAACTCTACCGGTGCCTTCAGAACCAGCATTTGTTTGGGGTAGTAGTACTAGAAGCCTTCCAGACATGCAGTCCTCATCAGAGCATAATTCAAGGCAAACAAGATCAAGTGAATCAGCTCTAAATTCGGTAAATGAGGCTTCAATTTCTGAGCTATATCCTCGCTAGATTTTGGTGAGACAGTGAGATGAGTGGTTTTGCATGTTTGATTAAAAAAACAGTATCAACTTCTGAATTAAAAACAATAGTAGTATCTTGGAACCGGCCTAGATTGTTGGTGTTATGTCTTGGTGGGATGCCCTATCTTCTTTGTTTTTTTTTCCTTGAGGAGCTCCTTAGGTACATCACATACTTTCTTTTTACAGATCGATTTCTATCCCTTGGGTATGGTCAGTTTTGTAATTTTGTTTTTAATGAATATATTTGGTGGAGGATTAGTTTGGTGGGATAGGGATTGAGGTATCAACATAGTTGAGATGTCAACCCATATCTCCCCTTGATCCATCCCCTTTCTTTTGTTAAATAAATAAATAAAAAATAGACCATATATCCAATAAAGTAATGTTTTTTCCACAATCCACACATTAAAATTTTATGAGATATACTTTTGAGTTTATTTTTGTTTACATAAAAATTCAGATAAGTTGGATTCCAAATAAGAGTGTTTGTAGCTGGGTTTGGTTAAATTTTTAATTAAAAAGCCATCCAAAACAAATGTAATTCGGTTTGGTTCGATTTTTGTAAAATCCTCAAATCAGAATATATATATATATATATATATATATATATTTATGATTTAAATTATAATAATAATAAAATATAATTTTTATTAAGATAAGGACAAATTTTAGCATCCAAAACTGAGTCTTTAGCTATGTGAAAATTTCAGCTGAAAACAAATCCTTAAGACAAATCTTTTGAAAGTCTAAGTGTCATCAAGAGAAACAAAATTTATTCAACAAACTTCCACCTAAAGCCATGCATTAATGAGGTGAAAATTGTAATGATTAACTTGATAAAAATCTCCCAACAATTAGTTACATAGTAACTAAATAAAAGCTTACCCGGTTATAATTCAACCAAATAAATTAGTATAAATAACATGCAAATCAGAAAAACTTACAACATTATCAGCTCCCTCTTTTCCTAAACCTTCTCTTCCGTTTTCTCTCACTTAAAATTTTTCTATCTTAAAACTAGTCCAGACAGTCCCTACTCAATTCACCAAAATTATCAAAGGTAGGCTAGATTTCAATATTTAAATTAAAAATTTTTAGGATTATTTCAGTTGCTTAAATGGACAGATTGAGCTTTTATTCTATAATTGAAAATGTCCAGGTGATAATTTGGAATCTAACTTTTTAGTAGTTTGGGAAGGTTTATGAGATAATTTGAATAATTTAGATAATTTAAATAATTTAATTCTTGTATTACTGGGTAACAAGTTTAAAAACAAGAAGGCGGAAAGTAATAGCCTATTTAAAAATTATAGAAGTTAATTGAACAAAGCAAACAACACTAATCCCAGCTTTTCTTTTTCTCGGCCTACAAGCACCCCGGTTGCCATCTGTTACGGACAAAAGAATATCAAATCTTTCATTAAATAGATCAAATATTCAGCGTATCGGTTTAAATATACAGAGTATCGATGGAAATATTATGGCTCAATAATTATGGAAAGATGGCAGCAAATATCTGAAGATAAGGCAATGGGCCTGGAAAAGATCATCTTCAAGGTCCAGGTTAGCTCTCTATAAATGCAA